>PVKN010033890.1:0-11911 GCA_004027915.1 Capromys pilorides
TTCAGGGCTCAAAGGGATTGTGCATTTGTAGATTTGGTAACTACTGCTAAGTTTTCCCTCCTTGGGGTCATTCCAATTTATCCTTCCCTCAGTAACGTAGACGGGTTGTTTCCCATTGCCTTCCAACACTCTGATACCTAGCTTTTAGATAGTTGCTTGACAGGTGAAATATTTTGTCTCTATGTAGTTTTAATTTGCATTTCTCTTGTTTTGAGTGCATGTTTTCATAACAAAGAAATAATTTAACATACACTTATATTTCCTTTTCTATTATATCCTCTAGTCATTTTTCTCCTTGGCGTTAGTCTTATTCATGTCTATCATTTTTTTATATTCTAGATAGTTAATCTATCTCTCTGTCACCTGAATTTAAAATGATTTTTCCCAGTTTGCCGTTTATCATTAGACTCTCACTTAGTGTTTAAAAATATTTTTAATATAAAATATTTTATTTTCTGTTGTTTAATTTATCAGTCTTTCCTTTTATGACTTTTTTTTTTTTTAAAGTTAATGACGTGGACAGGGTGATTAGATAGAGATTTCTTTTTTTTTAAAATTAAATTTATTTTTATTTTCTTAAACCTCATTTATTTGTTTGTGTTATGGCTGGCTCAGCCTGCCCTGGGGGGTGGAGCTGGAGCAGCATGTGGTGCTGGGGATCGAACCGCGGTCCCTCAGGTTGCCTAAGCAGGCGCTTTAGACCGCTGAACCATCTTGCCAGCCCTTATGACTTTTTTTTTTTTTTGGCTGGCTCAGCCCACCCTGAGAGCTGGGCTGGCCCGGCATGTGATGGTGTCAGGTATCGACTGCGGTCCCCTGCACCTGCCTAAGCTTGCCTAAGCAGGTGCTTTAGACTGCTGAGCTATCTTATCTCGCTGGCCCCAAATTTTTTTTTTTTTTTGTGAAACTGGGGATCGAACTTAGCCCAACTTTTGGGTTTTGAGCTATATTTTAAAAGACCTTTTTGGGCTGAGGATGTAGCCCTGTGGCACAACACCTGCCTGACAAGTTGGAGGTTTTGAATTCAATTACCAGTACCAAAAAAAAAAAAAGGTCTCTTCTATTCTATTTTACTTCCCTATGATTTTTTTAGTCTCTTTTGTCTCTTTTTTTACATCTATATTTTGGTGCTTTTAGATATTCTGTGTTGTCTCTCTTATTATATAAGCTGTAATTATGGCTATAAAATGTTAAATTAAAAAATATCAGGGAGACACTTTGTGATATTGAGATTAGCACTGATTGATGACACCGTAAGCATAAATAGTAAAAAATTAACTGTATAAAATTGAAACATTTTGTGTATCAAAGGATATTGTCAACAGAGTAAAAAGGCAACATAGAATGAATGAACATATTTTTAAGTTAATATTCACTATTTTAAACATTTATTAAAAACATATTGCATACTTGTTTTTAAGCATGAGAGTAGGGCTAAGGCGATAGCTCAACAGTCCTAGCACCTGCCTGTCAAGTGCAAGAATCTGGATTCAGTCTCCAGGACCGCATGCTGTGCTGATCCCAGAACCTTGGGGGCACCGTGCCAGACACTGAAACTGGGCATGGCGGTGCATTCCTGTAATCTCAGCACTGGAGTGGCTGAAACAGGATAATCACTGTGAATCCAAGTTGCATGTGGAGACTCTGTACCAAAGAAAGAAAGAAAGAAAGAAAGAAAGAAAGAAAGAAAGAAAGAAAGAAAGAAAGAGAGAAAGAAAGAAAGAAAAGATTTTTTTAAAAAAATCATAGTGAACATGAGAATCCTTACCATAGTTTAATTACATCATTTAATTTATTCTATTTTATAACTAATACGGCTTTTATGCTTCCTTATTGCTTCACTTTCTTCTTTGCTATGCATTTCTTTTCTTGCCTCTATTGTCTTTAATGGTTAAAAAGTAAAACTCAAGTTTGTAATTATATATAGAGATCTCAGATTAGCCACACACATGTATTTAAGCTCATATATATCAAATTACCGAAGACAATAAAGTGTACCTCTTATTCAGTGCCCTGGCTGCTTCTCACTAGTCTCTATTACTGCCCACCTTTCAGATGAGGAAACTAAAGGCTGAAGTGGATTCCTGAAGTCACCAAGTAGTTTGTACTGACCTAGAGATAAGAAAGCGAGCAAGTGAAGGGCTGAAGGGGGGAAAACCTGGGCTGAAGGACGCTGGCGAAAATGAGTGAAGAGTGAGTTCCTGGAAGCCAGATCTCTAAAACCTCACAAATCCTTGATATCAAATGTTTGGATTTTTGCCAATCTGATAGATGAAAACCATGCCTCAGTGCAATTGTGGTTTTTGCTTTTCTCTTATGGGTGAGACCAAGCATCCTTTCACATGGTTTGCAAGCTGTTTGCACTTCTGTTTCTATGAACAGCCTATTCATATTTCTTGCCCACCTGGGAGCACCCAGCAAATCACCACCACATCAAAGCTTCCTGCACTGTTTGCTTTAAGAGTTCCCAACTGATGCCATTGAATTTCATCCTGTTTCTTTTATAAAGCCATTTCATCACAACTCTCAGAATGATTTTCTTTTTCCTTGTGAGGTACATTCTTTTTCCCATGTCCTTTTTTGATTGTTTTTATTCTTCTTGCTTGACCAGGGAGAAATAAAGACAAACCAAGCAACCACATCCTGATCCTCTGCACTTTATGCTGATTGCTTAATGCCATTGAGTGTCTCAATTCCACCATTAAGTAGACAGTGATAAGAAGAGAAAAAGAGAAGCTGACGAGGAGTGGATTAGGAGAACTATCTTCATTAATAGCAAAGGTGACAACTAAACTGGCAGTTAAATGGCACAATAGATATGTAAATTTATTTATATATGTAGGTGTGTATATCTATATATCAAATGTGCATCTATTCAACTACAGACATGTACATTTAATTCTCATAATTACCCTGTAAGGTAAGTACTATTACTATTCCCAAATTACAGATGGCAAGGATAAGGCACAGAGAGATTGTATAACTTGCCCGGCTCACATAGCCAATAATGGACAGAGCCAAACATTACCTATATGGCCTTGGAACCCATGCCCTATTCTTCTCTGACTGGGTTGGAGGATTGTTTGTATGTTGCTAGGGTCTCGCCAAATGCCTGTCTGGTCAGTCCTGCTCCTGACTCCTGGAGACAGAGATAGACAGTGGGGATTATTCTGCCTCATCTACTATGAAACCAATGGTTTTTAATTCATTAATTCACTTAATCCTCTGATTCATTCATTCATTCATTCAACAAATATTTATTGTTTGCTTTGTGCCAAGTCCCATGCTTAGTGTCAGGAGATACCAAGATAAATTATAGCCTTTGTCCTTCAGGAGCCTGTAGTAAAGATGGGGAACAGCAAGATAGGAAAAGACTGCATGGCTTCCACTGGCTGGGGTGGGAGGCAGGGCAAGACCCCAGAGCACCTGGGCAAAACCTTGCATGAGGACTCCTTGGGTGAAGTGGAGCAGGCTCCTGATGTGGTGATCAACTGGGGTGCCAGTGTGGGAAAATGCAAAAATGAGTGAAAAGGAGGTGCACCCTACACTAGCATGCCTCCCTCATGTAACCCCCAGCAGACTCTTATCTGCACTTCTATTGTTTCTTTGCTTTTTACTCAATTGAAACTGGCTCTGCAAAGCTCAACTTATTTTCTTTCTCTTCCTTCTATTTTTCTCACCTCTACGAAATGTGAAACTGCCGGTCTTTGCTTGTTTCATTCCACTCTTTGTTTGTGACAAAAAGGACCTAGAAATTACCTCTAAGTGGAGACTCCAGCACCCCAGAATCCAGTAACAACAGCATATGACCAGTTAATGACATAGTATGATACATGTTGTTCCGTTTCAGAGGGAGGAGCAGCTGTCGTGTTGTTCAAGAATGTTTCTCAATTTGTCCCCACCTACTATTTAGTTAGTGCAATTTCTCCCTTGTACCTTGCCCTAGGCTCTTATCTCTAGTTTATATAATATCTCTTCAACTTTTCATACTTGTGCGTGTTGTCCTGAGGATGTTCTCAGGGTACTCAGATTGAGCTGATATGTCATATCCGCTGTTCTTCCCCTTTACACTCAGAAGTGGCCTTGTCATGATGAGTGGGGAGCCAGAAGGCTTCTGAGGAGAGCAAATGGTCCTCCTTAGAATAACCACTGTGGCTGTAGTGGGGAAAATAAATGGGAGGTGAGGAGGCAGCCTGTCTCATCAGGTGGGGAATGGCACCTGAGCAAAGGTTGTGGCTGGCTCAGGATGAAGTGGTGAATCCAAGGAATGTCAAGGAAAGAGGATTGAATGGGCTTTCAATGTTTAAGGAGCAGCTAAGTGCGAGGCACTGTGCCAAGAGCCAAGAATACAGCAGGATAAGCATAGTCTCTGCCTTTACTGAGTTTGAGGGAGGGCGAGATGGGCCTAGATGATAGAAGGTATCACAGGAGAAGACCAGGGTGATTCAGAATGAGGGATGGGGTTGTGCACTAGGAGTAGAGTGCGGTGACATTGTCTTAGCTGGGACACCTGGGTAGGCAGAATTCCAAGGAGGTCCCTTGGGCTCCCAAGGCCAGGGCAGCACAGGAGCAGGGGAGATGATAAATAAACCGAAGGAATAATAGTCATTCAGCTGTGGACACTGCAGAGTCCCCAGCCTGGTTTTGAAAGAGGAAGAAACAGAGTGCTCCAGAAAGCAAACATGAAGTATCAGGAAGCTCAGTGGTTACTCAATGCCCACAAACTGTCAGCCTCTTCCCTGTTACCCAACAGGCCGTGTGAGGCAGCCATGACTCTCCTGGTGCCCAGTGACCAGTCATGTATTTGGGGCTGGCCAGCAAAACCCTGGCTAATCCTCAGGTTGTTAGGGGCCACTCTGGGGCTGGCAGAGGAAAGTCAGTCTTGCAGAGACCATGAGTATGTGTCCTCCCCTGATGTTGTCCTTCCTTTGATTCCAACATGCGTGTCCCTAGACAACCCCTTCTTGAACACAAGATGCAAAATGCTTCTGGAGTTTGTTCAGAGAGAGCTGCACCTGATCCCCCCAGGGGCTCATTTGTTCAAACCCAGGAGGAGGCCCACCAGGAACCACTCAGACACCTGCGCTATTCCTTTCTTTTTTCCCATGGTGCTGGGGGTTGAACCCAGGGCCTCATGCATGCTGGGCAAGCGCTTTACCTCTCACCTATGCCATCAGCCTCCCTCCATTCTTGGCGTATGTCAGAACACCCAAAACTATGTCCCTGAGGTATTCTGGGTATCTGAAAGTATCTGGCCTGGGGTGGCGAAGGTGCCAGTTCACTGCCCACCACTGGTCCTTCTGCATCAACATCGCAGAGCCTTGGACTAGTGCAATCTTTGAATCTGAAGATAGAAAGTTCCTCTGCTCGGCCAGACCCACCAGGTGAGACTTCCAGCCTGCCACCAGCACAGCCTACCATCGTCAGGCAGTGTCAGGCCTGCCAGCACCAGGCCCGCCAGGTGAGGGTCCTCAGGACCACCGCCAGCACAGCCTACCAGCATCAGATAGTGCCTGCCAGGCCCACCCGCGCCAGACCCTCCAGGTGAGGGTCCTCAGGCCCACTGCCAGTGCAGCCTACTGTCATCAGACAGCGCCAGGCCTGCCAGTGCCAGACCCACCAGGTGAGACTTCCAGCCCGCTGCCAGCGCAGCCTACCACCATCACACAGCACCCTAGGCCTGCCAGCCAGTGCCAGGCCCGCCACGTGAGAACTCCTCTGGCCTGCCGCCAGTGCAGCCTATCACCCAGTGCCAGACCCATCAGGTGAGTGAGACCCCCCTCCCCCAGCCTACAAGCAGCTCAGTCAATCCACAAGCCTGGACTGAAGGAACAACCTGCGCGCATGCAGTCCTGCACCAAAGATCACAACTACTCAGAATAACACAGACAAGGAGCAAAATGCAATCTCAGGTCCCGAGCCCACCTGAAACAAATACAGGAGTCACTACCATACAAGAAATTGGGAATCATGCAGCCAAAATCTCTGAATTCATAGCATCTGAAGTAAACAAACAAGTGCAGAAATGTATAGAGGAACTCAGATTGGAGGTAAGCTCTGAAGTTAAAAAAGAAATCTTTAAAGTACTAGAGACTGAAGTTAAAAAACAGCTGCAGAAAAGCATAGAGGGAATGAGATCAGAAATAATTTCTGAACTTGAAAAAGTCATTTCTAAATTAATAGCGACTAAAGTAGAAAGTTCCTCTTCTCACAATGCGTATCTGCCCTTTTGAGGAGTCCCATTTGTCCTACCAAGGGCTTGTTCACAACGCCCTCTACAGTAGGATCTCAGATGGGACTAGAGACTTGCCTTGTGTGACTTCTTTGAGCGTCTCTTCTCTATCCAGAAGGACACAGAGCGTCCGCCTTCTTTCTAGGACTCATAACAGCCCACAAGAGCCAGGGCAGGGGCGAGGGTAGAGACTGTGCCACCACCGCTCTAGCACCCGATCCTCCCTGAGAGGTGAGGAAGTGAATAGAAAGCCCCCTTCTCCAGAGCCACAGATAGTGTCATAGTGGCAATAACCTGGTGTCAGAAGGGCCACATCAAGGCCAAGAGGGGCAGAGGCAGTCCACTTTCCCCAGGCAGGAAGCTGAAGTACGAGACAGTACGCCAAAGTGATTGAAATCACTTCTCTTATATACAAGCAGTGAGGCCTGGTCCTTAATCTTTCTGAGCCTCCATTTTCTTGTAGACAAAATAGGATAATGTTGCTGACCTGGCCAGGGAGTGTACAGATGAAAGGGCTAAGTGGGAGGGAGCCCAGCACAGTGCTAAAGTGTGCTCAGTGAGACTAGGTTCTTGCACGGCTGCTGCTGGAGATGACACTGGCTGAACGTGCCGCCCCTGGCTGCTTGGGTTCCCCCCAGGCTGCCCGTGGTTCCTGCCAGGGCTGGAGCCTATAGGCCAGGGCTGACACCAGCAGCCCGCTGTGGGCTCAGAAGCAGACAGGCCTGCTCCACGCTGCTGGCTGCCCAGCTCAGTTGGCTGTGCGGGTCTGCCTGTGGCTCCCCACCCTTAGGATCTTTTCTACCTGACAGCCAGCTCCTGGTTTCCCTTCTTCTCCAGAATTGCTTATTTGTATGACTTTTCAAACCAGAAATAAAGTGTTTACCAAAATTTTCCAAGTGGCTGCTGGGGACAGGGACTAGTAGCAAGATCTACTAAGGACAAAGATGGGGTGGAGGGAATCAAGTAGCCAGCAGGAGCTTCAGCCCCACTTTTGGGACAGCCATGGCTCTGCTAGTTCAATCCAGTCGCAAGGTTTAAACAGCATTGTGCTCTTATCTGATTCTTGAAATAATGCCCCTTCACTGAGGAACAACTGAGAAACACCGAAAAATATAAAACAGAAAATGAACGCTCTTGCTTCCCCTGATTTATGCAAACAGCTGATGTTGAAAGTTTGATGGGTTGTCTGCACATACAAACATAGTTATAATTTTGTGTCCTGCTTTTGTTTTTTTCATTCACTGTAATAACACAAAAATTTTCCTGGGTTTTTCCAAGGCTCTCAGTTAAATTCTAATTCCACTGCCCATCATTTTCAGCCCATCATTTAACAAAAGTTTTAACTTTAGTAAAGATTTGGCTGCTAGATAGAATGGTGCTGGTAACAGCCAGAAGGAGGAAGATAGAAGAGAGAGAGATGGGAAAGAGCTTGAAGAAACATGGTAGGAGGAAACAGGGCCAAAGCCGGCCACATCCATTCTCTCTGCCTCTCTGTCCTATGCTTCCTGCTAAATGTTTCTCAGGGTTAGGGCAATGGCCTGCCTCTAGGATTCACTTGGGCCCAGCTGATGCAGTTCTGAGTCTTTCCCTTGCTCACTGCATGTTCCCAACTCCAAAGAGAAGGAAGGGCTCTAGCTTTCTGCTGGGGTAAAAGCTTTCTCCTCCAGGGCCAACCCTGTATGCCATGGGCAGTAAAGACACAGCCTGCTTCCACTTGACCCACTTTGTAGCCTGCTCTCCTTCTTTTGACACAGAGCAAACCCCAGGAAGTGAGAGAGGCTCCTGAGCTTCCAGTGGGTCTGGCGATGTAGACCAGGGTAAGACAGTCCCCTTCTCTGTTCTGGTTGCTAGGCCTCTGTTAATGCAACCTACCTTTGCATTTGTTTATTTGACAGGCATCACATTGACCTAGGTAGAGCTTGCGCTCAGCTTGAACTCTGAGTTCCTTCTCTATTGCATTATTGTTAATAAACCAATGCTCCTGTATCCTATGCATGGAGAATCTTTTAAAACCACATGTAAGAAATGATATTTGGTCCACTCTGTAGATTTGCTTTGTGATGTTCAGATTGTTTTTCTGTCTTCTTGTCATGGATGAACTTGATATATGAACCTCATGTATTTGATCTATTAATAAGATGTTACCATGAACTTGGCCTAAGATAGAAGTCCCCCTTTGCAAACCTTGGTCCATAATCAAAGCCATAGTTTGATCAGCTTGCTAAGAATCTGTGAAAAAATATCCCCTTCTAAAATCTGGTCATACATTAGTAGACATTACAGAGCTGAAATCAGATACTCAAACACTCTTACAGGAACGTTCCTATTACAGGAATATTTGTAGCTGCATTATTGACAATAGCCAAAAGGTAGATATAACCCAAGTGTTCATTAATGGATTAATGGATAAATAAAACATGTAGTGTGCATAAAATGAAATAGTAACCATAAAGAAGAATAAAGTTGTGATACCCACTATGATGTGGAAGGACCCCAGAAGCATTACGCCAAGTGAAAGATGCCAGAAATGAAAGGTCACATACAGCACGATTTCATTTAAATGAAATATCCAGAATCAGAAAAAAAAGAAATATCCAGAATCAATAAATCCATAGGGACAGCAAGCAGACTGGTGGTTACTGGGATTGGATGGGGGGAGGTGACTGGTAATGGGTACAGTGCTTTTTTCATGGTGATGAGAATGTTCTGGAACAAGATACAGGCAGTGGTTGCACAACACTATACATGTAGTAAATGCTACTAAACTATATATTGTAAAACAGTTGATCATATGTTATGTGCTTTTCACCTCAATAAAAATATATTTTCAAAAGAAAAAAAATCCAATTATGCATTCAGTAGCCAGCCTTTAACTGGATACTAGGGACATTGAAAGGAATCCGAGCCATTCTCTCCCAAAGCAAATGGAGCCAAATTGGGGTTGCTGAATCCAGAATTCAAATTCTCGCCTTTGTGATTTACTCATGCTTTTTTTTTTTTTTTCCACAAGACCAGAATCACCACCCTGCAGACTCTTAGGATCAACCTGCACCTAACTGTGATGAGCACATGCAGCCTTCTAGTCACTTTGCCTTAGAAACACCGACCACCACTGCCTCAGCCATGTGACCAAGCTTAACATGACAGTGAGGAGCCATGTTGACAGTGCATGGCCTTGGTATGACATGCTCAGGACAGCACTTTGCTGCTGTGACTTCTGCCTGAGAGCTCAGGACCCCAGCACAATCAGAAGAAAAACATAAAAACAAAACAAACAAACAAGACACCACAGTGAGGAATAATCTAGAAAGTATCCTACTAATCTCAAAATTGTCAAGCTCACGAAAAACAAGGAAGGCCCTAGCAACTGTCCCAAACTAGAAAGTAGGTAAAGAGATATTATGAATAAATGCAGTGTGGTACCTGAATGGGATCCCACGACAGAAAAAGCGTATTAGATGAAAACTAAAGAAACCCAAACAAAAATATGTGCTTCAGTTAGTTAATAGTGTACCCATAGTGACTCATTAGCTATGGTGATTGCAAGAAACTAACAATACTTGTGAGACTGAAGCAGGAGGATCACCATGAATTCAAGGCCAGCCTGAACTATGTAGAGAGATCAAGGCCAGGCTAAACTGCATAATGAGAGCTGATTCAAGAAGTTAATAATAGAGGACACTGAGAGGGAACATACAAGAATCCTATCCATTATCTTTACAACTACCTGCCCCTCCCATCACTGCCATAACCACTGCTCTTGGGATTAAATTTAAGGCCTCATGCACATTAGGCAAGCTTTCTACCATGGAGTTACATCTCTAGGCCTTTTTATTTTTTATTTTGAGACAGGCTCTTGCTAAATTGCCCAAGTTTAGTCTTATGACTCACCCTCCAGTGTAGCTGGGATTATAGATATGGCCACCAGAACTGGCCAGCACCCTTTAAAAATCCTCAGTGTCTACTCAGAGATGAAAATGTGGACATGAACAGAGTGTGACCTGCTGGGTAAGTACATGTATAAGGTATCACTGTTCTCCAGGTGCTAACAGACTCCAGAAAATAGCCGAGGCCTTGTCCAATCACAACCCTTCCTTTCAAGCCCCAGAGCTATCTCTTTCTGACAGACCCTGACCTTGATGTGCCTTATAAACACTAAAGCCTTGAAGTCCAGATCAAGAAGGTCAAGGCCTCTTTTCAGTAGCCGTAGGGCCCCCATAGCAGTTCAGCTGTCCAGGCCCTGGTCACATGCCTTCCACAGGGGACTTCCAGCAGGAAGAATTTTAGTTAAGCCATTTCACTGTCTACCCACAGGGGTGTGGCCATGCCACCCAATGTCTGTATTCTAAGTCAAGAGTAGAATGATATCTTAATCCGGCATAATATCCGTGGACGCTCCCGCCCATTAACCAGGGACCATTTCCTTGTCTACTGAGCAATCATTCCAGTCAGTACCTAAAAATCTCAGAGGCCCCGAGCTTTCCTCAGGCACAAATGCAAGTCAGGGCAGGGTAGTAATCAAGAGGAGTGGCCTAAAGTAGACAATCTATGCTTCCAACCCCAATTCTATCACTTTAATTTATGTAAGGCCTGTGACCCTCAGTTTCTACACTCTAAAATAAAGGTAATAATAATGTCTATTTCATAGGAATGTTGGAAGATGAGGTGAGACAATCCTTGTAATATGCTCAGCACAGTATCTGGCACAAGGTGATCATCCAGATATGAAATGACATTTTCAAGTCCCCTCATTTTCAGATGGTGGGGGTGTCAGAATGGAATGGAGGCTGTTTTGATCAGTGAGTGTGTATGAGCACCTCTTGCTCCCCCTCAGGCCCTGTGGGCTCGTGAATCTTCATGTAAATGATGTGAATGGAGGGCCTAAAGCCCTCTCTGCTGTGATTTCCTCCCATTTTGAATGCTAGTCTTCCATCCTCTTGGTGTTTAGGTTTTCCGTGATTCTTCCCAGAATTTCAGCAGTGGCCCCACAAACACATTAATGGACTCTCTCATGTCCAGGGGGACAACATAGCCCAAAGCTCCCCCAGAAAAATCTAGCAGAGGCCAGGAGGTTCTGACTCTTGCTCATCTTGACCTTTCTACTCCCAACCCTTGTGGTTCTCCTTTCTCAAACCTTTGGTTTACAGGTCAACTAAGGAGGTTTTGTTCCAGAACTTATGCCTCTATATCTGGTCTCCATAAGGAAGCCAGAAGTTCCCGGTAGGACACATCTCTTCTTGATTTTCTTAAGTGCAAAAGTAAAGAAGGTGAACACCAAGGAATCTATTAAATTCTGGTCCACACACCTGCTAAGAGTATCCTCAGTGACAGGTATCGTTGTAGGAAATGCTATCAATGTCATTGTCACTGATGACTACACATCCATTACCAAGAACCACAACCATCCCCATATTATTACCACCGTAATAAATGCCTTTAATAATAGTTGTAATTTACTGGCCAGGTGGTGACCAAGGCCACGCAGCGACCAGGTAAAGATGCTCCCAGCCTGGTCCATCCCCTGAACTCCAGCTGTGACTACACCTGCCATCCTGACCAGCCGTGTGGTGACCAGGCAAAGACTCTCCCAGCCCCACGTCCATTCCCAGGAGCTACGACTCCACCCACAGTCCTGACTCACCAGGCCTCGCAGCAGCCAGCTGCTCAAGCTCCAACTCG
>PVKN010033891.1:0-11938 GCA_004027915.1 Capromys pilorides
GTTTAGGAGCTTTATTTTAGACAAATTGAATTTGAGACATGCTCTATACGTTTCTGCAATTGTTTTTCCACTTCAGATTGTATTAATTCATGCTTTTCTTTGTTTATTTCAGATGTTATCTCTGATCTGAGTTGCTCTATATGTTTCTGTAGTTGTCTGTCTGCCTCAGATTCAGAGTTTTTGTCTGCGTGATTCCCATTTTCCTCCATGGTCTTGTCTCCTGTATTTGATTTGGGTGGGCGTGGTCCCTGTGACTGCATCTTACTCCTTGTCGTTATCATTTTGTATGACAGTGATCTCTGTACTTTGGTGAAGTTATGCTGTTAGCGCCTATGGGAGTTTGTTCTGGATCCACCAAGCTTGTTCCCCTCCAGTGTTGCCTGGCTGCTAGTTGTAGCTCAGGCCGCTGGCTGCTGTGAGGCCCTGTGGGTCTGGACTGTGGGTGGAGTCAGAGCTCTGGAGTTAAGTCTGAGGATAGATGCAGACTGAGGGTCCTTACCAGGCTGGCGTAGGCAGGCCAGATAGGTTGGTGGATGAGTTCGGGACTGGAACCCAGGCAGGAAGAACCGGAAGACGGAGCCAGGCCCGGGGGTCCCTACCCAGCAGGCACAGGGTTCAAACTGGACAGCGGATAGGTTTGGGCCAGAAATACTCTTTTCCTTTAACATATCAGAGAATTTCTTTCACCATCTAAAATAGTTTATAATATGCATTTATGATAATTTCTGTCAAATAAAACATTTCAGTATATCGTTATTATTCACCAGATCTGGCATCTTGTGGTTTCAGGTTCTTGCATGGTCAAAATGTCACTGAAAGGCAAGCATTTGAATGGATTTAGGACAGTAAGGCAGATAAACCAGAGACTGAAGAGATCATGAAGCAAGACTCCAGATCCTCTTCAAGATGTGAAGGGCAAGCACGTAAGATATTTATGTAGCTGCAGGGAGTTTTTGAGAATATTAATGACATTGTGTAATATGTTAGTGTAATTTCTTAAAATTTAAACATTCATGATTTTTTAAGGTTTACATCATATCACCAAACACTTCTCTTCTAGGCATCACATCATCACTAGCTCTCTCTAAATAAATTGATAATCGTTTCCTTATTAACCATTATTTTAGCTATTACTTGTTCCATTTAAATGCGTTCCTGCATGCCTTTGCTCAGCAACTTTTGATGAGGGAAAAAGCCACTAATCTCTAATATATCTTCTTTGTTAATTTTTCTCAGATAATTGCTTATTCAAGAAAGGTGCTATTTGTTGGAGAAAACAGATGACAAAGGAAAAGACACAAATGTTGAGTTCTCTTTGGTGCCTCTTATGAAGTATAGCATTTCCTTTGCCCACTAGAAAGCCCCTACTAACTTCATGCCATTCAAAATAGCAGCATAACTTCAGCTAAATTCCTCATTTCGAGATGACATTTTTTGTGGTGTTTCTATGACATCGACTTTAGGCAATTACCTTTGGTTCAGGACATCAGTTAGGAAAAAGTAGATGATTAAAAAATATAGTGTTGCAACCATATATCCATAGCCACTCTGAGTTGCCACACTAAGTCATTTCTAGGCTCTCTCTCTGTTCTAATCAAATTTTAATTATTTATTTATTTATTTATTTATTTGTGTGTGTGTGTGTGTGTGTGTGTGTGTGTGTGGTGCCAGAAATCAAACTCAGGGCCTTGCACTTGCCTCCATGGCACTTATGCCACTGGGCTATTTCCCTGGCTTCAAATCATAAATAGTAGATATATCATTTTTAGCCAGTTTTTGGTTACCTTGACACTTTTAGGTATTTTCCAGCATCTGAGAATATTGGGCTGGTGAGATAGCTCAGCAGTCTAAAGCGCTTGCTTAGGCAACTGCAAAGACCGTGGTTTGATCCCTATCACCACATGCTGCTCCAGCCCCAACCCCAGGGCAGGCTGAGCCAGGCATATAGTTGAAACATTTTTGTTAGTATTTTAATCATTTTGAGGAAAAAGAGTATATTGCAATATCTTTTTTATCTTACAACTGATTTTAATTAACCAGTAAAAATAAGTGATACAGCAAGGCAAATATGAAAAAAAAAAAAAAACCAGAAGAAATGACATTATAAATTATGAGTATGATCTGCACTATTAAACATTCTGGACCAATTTGGAGAATAAGTGAATGTATTTGCATAAGACTAAAAATTAGCAGCAAAGAGCCATTTGGCAGTGGGAGGCTCACCTCTAGGACTTATTCTATGCAAGCCTCTAAAAGCTATAGGATATTTTATTGTGCTCAAGCAATTTCCAAGGCCTGAACATTTGAATAAAAATAAGCTCCTGGTGAGTATTAAGACTTTTCTTTCTAAATTTTTATCTTGGAATTTATTAGACTTTAGAATTTCTTCTTGTACTACAATCTGAATTTTTATTTTTCTGTGTTGTCCGAGTAGATTACACATTAGCATAAACTTCACAAGAGGGTTAATGAAAACTTTCTCAGACAAATGGATGTAAGGGCTACTTATAGATGTTAAAATTTAAAGTGAAATATTTTATTGCTAACTTTGTATTATATACATTTTGAACTTAATGAGTAAATAAACTTTTTTGTTTCAGAGCATACAATACTATTAAATTACAAGTGCAGTAGAATCCGACCTGGTAAATACTTCTGACTCTCTTGAGTTTAAATGTGCATGTTGTATTTTGATTGTCAAGTTCTGCCAGTGTGCACTTGAAAGTGTAATATATATTAGGAATAATGAGGAAAAATCAGCTAGTTTTTAATGCAATGTGATTAGAGTTTCACAATTTACTTACTAACTTTTTTGTTACCATGAATATCTCATAAACTACTGGAAATCTGTTGGGCTACAGCTGAATAATGTGTTATCATGTAGTAATACCCATAAAATTTGATTTAAATGCCTAGATCAGACCACTATCACGATGAATCAGCATACAAAAGGAAAATTTAAATTTGAGGATTTCAAAATTTGAATGTTCAGATTAAAAAGAAAATTTCCCTTTTATGGCTTAACAAAATAGTTTTGTTTATAGCATAAATTTTTAAAACTCCCAAAATTAAGACCTAGACTTAAGTTCCAAATCATGGAGCTGGCTTTACTAAAAATATAGAATCAATTTCCAGGAAGAAAGCCATCTTCTTAATTAACGAATGAAGTAGCTGAGATAATAAGGACAATATTCCTAAGATCTGGGATATAGAGACAATAGGCAGTTAGAGCAGACACCTGAGTGGACTAAGATAGCCAAGCTTCGGGAATTCGAACCCAGTCTGATCACAAGCGACAAGGACTTAAGAAAGTCTGGTCACCTCAATGTCAGACATCCAACAATAGCTGCAACTGCCTAGTTTCACTTCTGTGGCACTGCACTGCTGAAATCTCCTGTGAAGTTTCACAACAGCAGCCATCAATGGCAAATCACCCCATTCAATACACCTACTATAATTGCCAAACAAGTCTAAGAAACAGTGAGAAGCCAGCTGAGACCACCAACTGAGATTGTGTGATGGCATCATGGTGTGGAATTTATTGTGCCTAGGTGCAGAAAGACAGAGATGACCACCTGAATAGGAGTCAAGTAGAGAAATCTAAACTTTTCTACTGTGTCCAGCTTACAATCTTCCGTGAGGTGAGAAACATATTTCCTTGGTGCTCTCCAGGTCTTCCTTTTCCATGGTCCCTGAGACATCTATATCAGAGTCCCCATTAAATCTCTGACCTGCAGGCTTAGAGGCCACTCTCTGTCACTACAGTGTAGCCCTCCTCTTCAAAAACATCCTTATGGCAGACTGGCAAGGTAGTTCAGCAGACTAAATGTCTGCCTTGTCAAGCACAGAGAACAGGGTTTCATCTCCAGAACCACATGCTGCACTGGCCCCACTCCCATTCACCCTGAGCCAGCCACCTGAGACTGGGTATGGTTCTGCATGCCTGTAATACCAGCGCTGGAGAGGCTGAACATAGGAGGATCCCTATGAGTCTGAGCTGCATAGTGAGACCATGTACTAAATACATTCTTTAAAAAAGTGCTTATGGGCTTGTTGAGATGGGAATAAATCAAGATCTTATGTCATCTCCTGAGCTACCCCAGTCCTCAGTGTCCTGGAAGCCTGAACACTCTACTGAGATTTCCATATGCCCTCCAACTTTAGAAAGATTGTTATCTGGGTCCCTTTAAAGAGGATTTTCATTCAGGCTAGGCCAATCAGAAAAACCCTTGCCACACTAATGACCTAACACCAAAGAAGAATTTCTTTCTGGACCAACATATTGTAATACATAGGGATCCTAAACTTAACACAAAAATGATTGATGCCTATCTTGTGATTCACTGAAACAGTTGGACTCATCTCTAAAGCTACGTTCAATTGAGACTCTTTTAAGACCATTGTATTTTTTTTTACGATAGTAATTTCATAGTATTTTCTGGGGGATTCTGACCTAGATATCACCATCTCTTTATAAAGTACCAGAATTAGTAAAAAATCTGCATTAACTGAGGTAAGTCTGAAAGACATTTTCCTGGGGGTTCTTCACTATTCTTAGTAAATCCTCAGAAATTATTATAACCAAGTTCATTGATCTGCTATGAATCCTCCCACAGTGACTCATTAACATCAGTCATGAGTGCCAGTAATAGATCTTTGGAGTAATTAAAGCACCCTGGCGTCAAGAGCAGAGGGAGCAAAGAAGAGAGCAACACAGGATATAAAGGAGATATTCTCTTTCCCTACCTCTTCTTCAGATGTTATGGTTTGAAACAGTCTGTTTAATTTACAATTAGGCTTCATCTTTAAAAGCTGAGAGGTTTTAACCTTCAAATCTTGAAAAAATAAGCACCTACTCTTCTGAACTCACTCTTGTTCCAGTTACCTCCTGAAAACAAAGGAAAATGGCTATGGGAGGGAAGTATCAGTTGTAATACAGTCCAATAACAACACTTATTTTGCAAAAGACAGTGGAAATGATTTGATATACTCTATGTACCAGGCTCCTTAGGCACACTAAACATCATCAGTCATTTTCCTCTGTAAGGCCCTTAACTATTACAGGAAATGTAGAAATCCATTTCACTTTCTGAGAATGATTGAGGGAAGTTCTAACAAGACACATCTCCCAGATGCCTGAGTTATTGGAAGGGCAACTTGTTTTGAATGATAAGTTCATTATTCAATCATCACCAAGTACCAGAAAACTACAAAAGCTAGCTCTGGGGTCAGAGCATAACCTAGACAACCTACAAAATTTACGCACCACTCTTTTATATCTGGCATCACAGAAGAGGCTAAAGAGTAGGGAAGAGGGATAAGGAGATTATACTATTAGTGGTCATCTATAGACCTACCCATTTGGAGGATCCAAAGTGCTGTTCACAGGCAGATTCTATAAATGTAGGAAATTAGATCACTTTAGAATGGACTACAACCAGACTACACCTGAGACTTTGTTCTAATGGTCAAGAGAAACATTGGAGAAACACTGATCCCTAAGGGGAAAAAGTCATGGGGGCCAAAGATGTCCAATATAATGGTCCAACAGGAATGAAATGGCCTGTGGTCTTCACTGATGCTCATACAATCCAGTCCATCACCTCCCTGGAGGTCCAAGTAACCCTAACGATGGATGATCAGACTGTTGACCTCATTCTCAATTCTAGGGCTCTCCTATCAGAACTTATGTGTAATGATGGTTCTCTTCCAAAGTATGACCATGAGAGCAATATCAGAAAAGGCAATCATTCAGTTTTTTTCACATTCTCCTTACATATTAGAGAGACAGAGATGAGAGAGACAGACAGACAGAGACAGAGAGAGAGACAGAGGCAGAGAGAGACAGAGACAGACAGACAGAGACAGAGAGAAACAGAGAGATAGAGACAGATAGACTCAATTATGCTTCAGAGCCATGAACTTTTACTCATAGTTTGCTGTGAAGTTTATCAAAAGGCATCTGAAGAAATAGTAGGAAGTAATAGGTCATCTAACACTTCAGCTCAAACAGGAACCTGAAGAGTCCTACCAGAGACCACCTTAAATCCATTGCGCTGGGAGCACTCCTTGAGAGACTCTAAACACAAAATTATCATACCGAAAATGACAAGGCTCTTGCCAATGAGCTCTTGCCTTAGAGCCCTCAGGTTGGTTCCAAACAAAAGAAGGAAAACATTGATTCCCAAATGCTAGCCAATGGGAGAACCTAAAGGCCCTCCAGTAATCCTTGCATTTCACAAATCAGGGGACACATCAAAGGGCAAACTATTCACTGGATTGGGCATCAAGCAAACCATGGGTCAGATAGTGGGGTCATGTGAATTATCTCAGAAAACCAATGCCTTTTTCTCACAAGAAGGTTCCTCCTGGTATCCAACAGAAAGTGACTTATCCTAGAGATGGTTGCCACAGAGATTTCACCAACCTTCCTGGGTAAAGTGGGTTCGGTTTCTCTTGGTTTGGGTAGACACAGTCCCTGGGTGAAGGTGTTCTCTTGTATGTCTGAGAAGTCCAATGAGGTGGTGATTCAGCTTCAGTCCTTTGTGATAATATATGCCATTTTCTTCCGATGATTTTTTACTAGATCCAAAAGTAACTGCCTGGGTAACGTCTTTCACCTTTATCTTTCTTCCAGAGAGGACACTTTAGAAGAACATGTAAGCCTAGCCTAGAAAGGATGAGCTCACTCTTTTTAGCCTGAATGACTTGCATATCTTAAAATCTTGGCAGCTTTCAAGCACTCCCTTGATCCACTGTGGGCGGGGCCGCATACAGTAATTTTCTCCACCCACTCAGCAGCAAAGTCACCTGACATGATTGCAGAATGTATGACTGGTGTCTGAAACCATAGTCAGCAGGCCAGAAGGAAGTCATATTGAATGGGCTGACAGGAGAGGAATGTCTTGTCAGATACTCTTGTGAACTTGTATAAGACTGGAAATTTCTCATAAACAAAGCAGCATTTCCTTCTCTAAAAGGTGAGCTAGAAACATTTATGCCGTTTATGTTAAATTTCTTTTCAGGAGGGCCAGCCAAATAGCTCAGCAGATTAAAGCACCTGCAAGCAGGCGCTGGGGTGGAGGTAAGGGTTGGGGTTGGTTTGATCCCAACCCCTCACCTACTGTGCCGGCCCTGCCCCTGGGGCACTTTGAGACTGGATGTGGTGTTATGTGCCTATAATCCCAGCTCTTGGAAGGCTGTAAATAGGAGAATCACTATGAGTCTGATCTAGTAGTGAGACCCTGAACATCCTGTAGACCCTTCCCTAAAATAGAGAAAATAAATAAATAATAAATAAATTTCTTCTCAGGGACAATGACTCTGATTTTCTTCTAGTGTCTCCTGATCTTCCAGAACCCCAGAGGTTGGAATCATTATCTGTCCAGTCAGATAAATAAATATTTTTCCTCTCTATGATTGAAAGTGAAATTAGCCCATGTTGAGAACAGATTCAAAGACCCCTGTTATGGTTTATGTCTAGTTGTCCCCCCAAAGCCTCATGAAATCATGGGGCAGGGACTTCTAGAGTTTGAGATATGAGTCATGATCCACTAGGATTATGTGTTACAATTGGTTCCTTCCTGGAGCATGATCTGGGCCTGCCTAGGATATGATTGGCTCCTACCTAGAGCAGGATCGGGGCCCATCCTGGGGTATGATTGGTTCCACCCTAGGGCACAATGGGCCCACGTCAGAGTGACTGAGCACAAAGAGACTTTTTAAAGGGCTGTTGCTCTCTGCTCCTGTGAGTTGAGTGGGTTGTTCTGCCGCCATGAGCTGGATGCCGTCTGCCCTGTTCCTCTCAGCCTTGAGCCAGCCGAATGTGGACTGAAACCTCCAGCAACTGTGAGCTAAATAAACCTTTCCTTCCTTCATTTTGAGTGTCGGGTATTTGTCACAGCAACGAGTAAAAGTAACTAAGACAACCCCCAATTCACCTCAGGGTCTCATGACTTTCTCTTCTTCACATTTCATCCAGTTTACCTCCACACCAACCTATAGTGGTGCTATCATAGGAGGACAGGACATGGTCATGTGGCTGGAACAGCAGCGCTGGAGCTTGACACAGGATCAACCCAAGCTTAGCATCAGGTACCAATCTTGCAGTATGAGAATAACCTAAATCCACCACCTAATTTCAATCTAGTAAACTCAAGCAGAACTACCTAGATCAACTATCCAATAACATATAAATAGTTGGCATCAGAGGACTTTACCATCAAAGTGCTTGTATCTTGGCAATGGTTCATTTTGCTTACAGGACGCATCTTCTCTTTTCATTTGAAGCACTCTTTTCTCCATGAGCATTGCTTCTGTAGTTCATCTTTTCATTTTCTTTTCCTTATTTCTATCCTAAAAGGACACAGAAAAAAGAGAAACTAGAAATGAGAAGTCTTAAGAAGTGGCTGTGGTTGGTAATGCAGAGCCTATGGATTCAATTCAACTGGGTTCCCAGCCTGGCTGTGGAGCAGGTGAATGAGCTAAAGGAGAAGGGTAATAGGCCCTGAGAGCTGGAAATATTGATGATGCCTTACAGTGCTCTCTGAAGCAATTAAGCTGGACCTCCACAACCATTTGCCCTGTAGTAACCGTTCTGAAGCCTGTGCTAGGAAAGGAGACTACCAGAGGCTTATGAGGACAGCTGCAAAACTGTTGACCTTAAGCCTGACTGGGGCAAGGGCTATTCGAGAAAAGCAGCTGCTCTTGAGTTCTTAAACAGATGTGAAGAGGGTTTAAAACATGAAGCAAGTAACCCTCAACTCAAAGATGGTTTACAGAATATGGAGGCCCGATTGGCAGAGAGCAAATTCATGAATGCTTTCAATATGCCCAATCTGTATCAGAAAATGAAGGATGATCCCAGGACAAGAATGCTACTCAGTGACCCTACCTACCAGGAACTGATTGGGCAACTACAAAACAAACCATCTGACTTGGGCGCAAAACTGCAAGAACCTTGGATTATGACAACACTCAGTGTCCTGCCTGGGGTTGATCTGGGTAGCATGGATAAGGAGGAAGAGGTTGAAACTCCTGCTCTTCCTCGTCCTTCTTCTCCTCCTTTTTCTCTAAAAAATGAGACCAAGCCAGAGCCCATTGAAGAGGATCTTCCAGAGAATAAGAAGCAGGTACTAAAAGAAAAAGAGCTAGGGAATGATGCTTACAAAAGAAAGATTTTGACACATGGCTAAGGCATTACAATAGAGCCAGGGAACTGGACACCACTAACATGACATATATTACCAATCAAGCAGCAGCATACTTTAAAAAGGGTGACTATAATAAATGCTGGGAGCTTTGTGAGAAGGCCATTGATGTGGGGAGAAAAAACCAAGAAGACTATCAACAGATTTCCAAAGCTTATGCTCAATTTGGAAATTCTTACTTCGAAGAGGAAAAGTATATAGATGCCATTCATTTCCACAATGAGTCTTTGGCAGAATGCTGAACTCCAAATGTACTGAAGAAATGCCAGCAAGCAGAGAAAATCCTGAAGGAATAAGAGCAGCTAGCCTACATCATCCCTGACCTGACTTTGGAGGAAAAGAACAAGGTCAATGAGTGTTTTCAGAAAAGAGACTATCCTCAGGTCATGGATCACTATGCAGAATCCATTATATGGAACTCACGAGGTGCCAAACTGTGCAGTAATCGAGCTGCCTGCTATACTAAGCTCCTGGAATTCCAGCTGGCAGTCAAGGACTGTGAAGAGTGTATCCGGCTGGAGCCAGCCTTTGTCAAGGGTTACACCCAGAAAGCCACTGCGCTGGAGGCCATGAAGGACACACAAAGGCCATGGATGTGTACCAGAAGGTGCTGGACCTGGACTCCAGCTGTAAGGAGGCTGCAGATGGTTACCAGCACTGTATAATGGCTCAGTATGACAGGTGCCACAACTATGAGGATGTGAAGCGACGGGCCATGGCTAACCCTGAAGTGCAATAGATGAGTGATCCAGCCATCTGGCTCATCCTGGAGCAGGTGCAGAAGGACCCCCAGGCACTTAGAGAACACTTAACGAACCCTGTAATAGTGCAGAAGATCCAGAAGCTGATGGATGCAGGTCTGATCGAAATCCGATGATGACTCACTCATCTCTTCTCTTCACCCTCCCGTGTGGAAAGATGCTAGGATGGTGGCAACTATTTCATTTTCAGGAGGGTTATTGTGACAAGCCTGGTTAACATAATATCTCTCTTGGTGCATTCATTGTTTGCGTATGGAGATGCTATTTGTTTTTGAGCACTGACTTTGTATCCTCCTATGATACTGAATTTAGTTATTAAATCGGCAAGTCTTTTACTTGAGTTTTTTTGGGTCTTCTGTGTAGAATATCATATCATCTGCAAATAATGAAAATTTTACTTCCTTTCCAATCATTCATTTTATTCCTTCTTTTGTCTAATTTCTTGACTAGTGTTTACAAAACTATATTGAACAAGAGTGGTAACAGTGGGCATCCTTGTCTTATTCCTAATTTTGAAATAAAAGTTTTTAGTTTTGTTTATTATAAAGTTGGCTGTTGGTTTGTCATCAATGGCTTTTATTAGGTTGAAGTAAAGAACATCTGTTCCAATTTTCTGTAGGTTTTTTATTATAAGTATTGGACTTTGTCAGTAGGTTTTTCTTCATCTATTGAGATTTTTCTGTGGTTTTTGTCTTTGGCTCTGCTGGTGTATTACATTTATGGATTTGTATATATTAAACTATCCTGGCATTTCTGGGGTGAATCTTACTTGGTCATATTGTATAATTTTCTTGATGATTTGCTGCACTCTGTTTGCTAGTAGCTTTTTGGGGTATTTCCATCTATGTTCATTAGGGAGATTGGCCTGTAATCGTCTTTTGTGGTTCAACCCTGGTATCAGAAAAATACTTATTTCCAAAAATGAGTTTGGGGGAATTGCTTCCCTTTCAGTTTTACTGAGTAGTTTGTTAAGAGTTGGAATTAGGTCCTCTCTAAATTTCTTGTAGAATTCAGCTGTGAATCCATCAAGACCTGGGCTTTTCTTTGTAGTTCTTTTTTAATTTCATTTTCAGTTTCATTGACTGATATGGGCTTATTCTGAATTTTTATATCTTCTAGATTCAGCTTAAATAGTCCATTTCTTCTGTATTTTCTATTCTATGGGAGTAAACATTTTGGATATAAACATTGATAATCTTCTGAATTTTTATGAGGCATTTTAGGGCTTTCTTCCTTTGCATTCTTCATTCCCGAATTTGAACTTCTTCCTTTCTTTTGATTAAGTTTGACAGGGTTTTATTAATTTAATTTATTCTTACAGTAAACCAACCCTCTGACTTATTAACTCTTTGTATTGATTTCTTCATCTCCATTGTATTTATTTCTGCTCTGATATTTATAACATCCTGCCTTTGGGCTTTGGGCTTTTCTTGCTCTTTCTTTTTTTTTCCTAGGAGTTTGAGTTGCAGCAAAATATTGTTTATGTGGGCTCGTTCTCTTTTTATGATATAATGATTGATCACTACAAATTTCCCCCTTCAGACAACATTCATTGCATCTCACACATTCTGGTAAGTTGATTCTGCATTTTTGTTTGACGGTTAAGGTGTTTAAATTATCCTCTAATTTCATATGTGACACATTGATTTTTCAGGAGGGTATTATTTAGTTTTCATGTGTATATAAAGTTTTTGTGTTTGTTTTGTCATAATTTCCAGTTTCATTGCACTATGGTCAGATAATATGCATGGAATAATTATGATTCCTTTACATTTACTTAAGCATGTCCTATGTGCTAGCACATGATCTGTTTTATAGAATGTTCCATGTGCAGCTGAGAATATGTTTTCTGAATGTATTGTGTGGAACACACTGTAAAGTTATACTAAGTCCATTTCTTCACAAGTTTGGTTTAGATCTGTTATTTTTTTCTTAGTGTTTGCATAGTTGATCTATCTCTCTGTGTCT
>PVKN010033892.1:0-11927 GCA_004027915.1 Capromys pilorides
ACTAATTCAGAGTATTCACATAGTACTTGAATAGGTGAATATATACAAAGATATCAAATAAGAAAAAATTTCCATGGTAGTAAAAAATTACTAAGAATAAAATATAACATAAATACTGGAATGGCAAATATATAACCAAGACTTCTAATAGTTTGGGGACAGGATATCGCACAAAGTTGTAGTATGTCGTGTACATAGACAGTGTCCATGATGCTTACTGGTGGCCAGGTGTCGCTTGTGAGACTGAGCTACTGCTATTTTCTTGATATCCACCCAGACAGAATCATGATCCATAGAGTGCAGGAGAAGTCTATTTGTAGAATATGCTGATGGACAAATTCTGCTGCTATATACAAAAGAATAGTTGAAAGACTGCTTTTGTATACCTCTTTTTCTCCTGTGTTTGTTTTCCTTATTTGGTGGGTTCTTTCCATTCTCCTTCATGGAGTTGTGGTCATTTTGATCCCTCTCTAGAATATCTTTTAGTAAACTGTGCAGGGTTGGCTTTGTCATCATGAAATTCTTTAGTTGTTCTTTGTCCTGGAAGTATTTAACTTCTCCATTGAACTTGAAAGAGAGTTTTGCAGTGTATATCATTCTGGGCTGGAATTTGTTTGTTGTGGTCATTTCGATCCCTGTCTAGAATATTGTTTTAGTCACTTTTCTGTCGTTGCTGAGACAAATACCCGACACACAAGCTTAAGGGAGGAAAGGTTTATTTAGCTCACAGTTTCTGGAGGTTTCAAGACACTGCCCCTGCTTTATAGGGACTGGAGGAGGGGCTGGGGCGCTGCCCTGTCCAGGAGGATCTGCTCTGTTCTTCCACACAAAACCACCACCTTGGTTGCAGGGAGGACCTTCTGACAGCACATGCTGTCAGTTTTAAGGTTTCGTGCCTCTCTTGGCTACACCCCCCTCAAGTCCCGTCCCTCGAGCCTTGTGCTTGACAGCCCTGCCCCTTGAGCCGTGTGCTTGACAACCCCATGATTTACATGAGGCTTTGGGGGGACAACTAGATACAAACCACAACAGTCCGCCCCTGGACCCGCAAAGATTCATGTACATCCCCTTCTGCAGAAAGCATTTTAGTCCATCTCTAAGAGTTGCCAAAGTCCCAACAGTTTCAGCATTGCTGAAAAGTCCAAGTCCCAAGTTTCCTCCAAGATCCAAGGCAAACTCTCAACTGTGAGCACCTGCATAAATGAAAAACTGCATACATCAAACATTCAAAGGCAGAAGATAAACATTGCCCTTCCAAAAGGTATACACAGGAGGACTCAAACCACTGGGGCCAAAACAAGTCCAAAATCCACCAGGGCAAACATTAAGTCCTATAGTTCTATGTGGAACATCCAAAGCAATCTGTGGCAAATTGTGAGCTCCATGTGGCTCCATCCCTATGGCACTCTTGATGGTAGCTCTCCTAGCTTCTCTCTTAGGCTGGCTATGCTCCCTCTGTGCAGTTTTCCTTTGATGATCCACATTCCTGGCTTTTCCAAACTTCTGGGGTTTCCATGAAGTAGGTTTCTCACTCAAAGCTTCACACATTGCCCTCCCCAGGGTATACTGCCTGGCTTCCCAGGCCTTCTTCTGAAATTGAGATGGAAGCCTTCTTAACCTCAGAATTCCTGCATTCTGCATGCACCTAAAACCAGTGCCACATGGATGATGCCAAGGTCTGCTGCTGCCAGCTGGAGCAGTAGCCAGGCTTCCTTCTCTCTTAGCTGTAGGAGTCAAGCACCTGGAGTTCTGGACAAATTCTCTATGCTGGTGCCATTCCATAGTCTGCTGTGGCAGCCACCTCCATTCTAGAACCTGATGTGGTTGCTGCCTCCATCCTGGAACATGGGGCTCTGTGGCTTTCTCCTCAAAGCAAAGGCCCTTGCTCTTGCTATTCTGAGGCCATTAAGGGCGAAAAATTGCCAGCTCCTGTGATGCCCTCAGGACATCTTTTCTGCTCTCCTGTTCCTCCTGGGCAATGGAGATCTCAGCTCCGTCTTTGCAGTCCGCAGCCTCCCTGGCACTTTTTTTCTGGCCAAACTCACAACATTTTAAATCATTCTCTTTGCTCTTCTTTCTCACCATAAATCTGACTAAGAGCCCCCAGCAATAACCATGCCACTACTCCAACATTTGACTGCTTTGAAATTTCCTCTGAAAGATTCATTAGTCCTCCGTTTTTAATTTCAATCTCAGGTGAAGTCTCTGGACATGGGCAAAATTCTGCCAAAGTTTGGGCCAAGCCAAAACACAAATGATCTGGACTCCAACAGCCAGTGCAGTCCTTCTTTCCAGCAGAAACCTCCCCAGCCTGGTCTTTACAGATTGGCTTTCTATCAGTCTTCTGGTCTGAGCTATGACCAGAACCTCCCCTACGGAAGTACCAAAACTGTTCCAGCACTTCACTCATAGGCGACATTGCCAAACCCTTCCTATTTCTTCCCATAAGCCATTCCCAAAAGCTTGTTATCCACATGGACAGGTATAGCCACAGCAATGACCCCACTCTCCTGGTACCAAATTCTGTTCTAGTCACTTTTCTGTTGTTGCTGAGACAAATACCTGACACACAAGCTTAGGGGAGGAAAGGTTTATTTAGCTCATAGTTTCTGGAGGTTTCAAGACACTGCCCCTGCTTTATAGGGACTGGAGGAGGGGCTGGGGCACTGCTGTGTTCAGAAGGATCTGCTCTGTACTTCCGCACAAAACTGCCGCCTTGGTTGGGGAGTGGGGGAGGACCTTCTGACAATGCATGCTGTCAGTTTTAAGGGTTTGAGCCTCTCTTGGCTACGCCCTCTCAAACCCCGCTCCTCAAGCCTCGAGCTTGACAGCCCCATGATTATTTAAATGACACTTTGGGGAGACAGCTAGATACAAACCACATCAAATATCTTTTAGGTTGGGGAGATAGCTCAGTAGAATAAACACTTGCCTGGAAAGCACAAGGTCCTGAGTTCAATCCCAGGTACCGAAAACAAACAAGCAAAAAAAAAACAACCAAAACAGCTAAGATATCTTTTAGTAGTCTGTGTAGGGTTGAGTTTGTCATCATGAAATTCTTTAGTTGTTCTTTGTCATGGACGTATTTCACTTCTCCATTGGACTTGAAAGAGAGTTTTGCAGGGTATACCAGTCTGGGTTGAAATTTGTTTTCTTACAAGACTTGTAGTACTTTGCGCCAAGCTCTTCTTGACTTGATGGTTTGTGAAGAGAAATCTGCCATTATTCTGATGGGTTTTCCTTTAAATGTAATCTGTTTCTTTTCTCTAGCAGCTTTTAGAATACTGTTCCTGTGATGAATTTCTGGGATCTTGATTATTATATGTCTGGGTGTGGTTTTAATTGAACTGATATTATTTGAAGTTCTATATATTTCATTTACCTGAATGTCAGATTGTTCCCCCATATTTGGGAAGTTTTCTGCTATTGCTTCTGCTCATATTCTTCTTATATCATTTGTATTGTCTCCTTCTTTCTCATTGATGCCTACTGGTCTTACATTGTTCATCTTTGCATTGTCTTGCGGATGATGAATTATTTTTTCCTGCATCCTAGTTGTTTTTAAGAGATCTTTTCTTACCTCTTCACTAGCTGCCATAGTGTCTTTAAGGTCAGAAGATCTCTTTTCACTGTCATTGAAATGGTTTTGCCAGCTTGTGATTGAAGTTTTAATTTCCTATATAGCACTTTAAATCTGCTTCATATATTCTATTACTTTCCTATATTGCTTATTCAAGGATTCCATCATTTTTCTATTCTCCTCTATTTTTTATCAGTGTATTCTTTAGAAGCACTTAGTACTTCTTTTGTTATAGGTATTGTTTCTTTTTTTTACTTTGGAAATTATTTCTGATCTGAATTCCTCTATATCTTCCTGCAGTTGTTTCTTTATTTTGGGTGCTATTATTTCAGAGATTCCAGGTGCGTGATTTCCAATTTCTTTTACACTATCATCTCCCATATTTGTTCTGGGTGGGCTCAGGGTCTGAGAGCACATTTTGCACCTTCTGTTTGTCATTTTGTACAGTCTTGCCTTCTGACCTTTAGTGTAGAGTTTTGGTAGAATTCTTACTTTAGCACCAGATCTGGATCTACCAAGTTCCAACTCATCCAGGAGGGTGTGAATTTGGTCTGGCTGCTGAGCTCCGCTGCTTCCTGCTGCAGCCCTTGGAGGCAAACCTGCTATGCCACTCTGACAAGATGTTATGCTCCTGGATCAGCTGGATGGGTCTTGTGTCTAGTCTCTCTGCAGGGAGTTCTGCCACAGTTTTCCACACTGGGCCTATCTGATGGATGAAGTTCCACTTACTTGCCAGGCTTTGTTGCTGGGTAATGAGTTTCTGGTGGGCCTAGGGTGGTCTCACTCACATACTAGGCCTGGTTGCTGGGTCAAATGAGTTTCCAGTGGGCCCAGGGTGGTCTCACTCATGTGCAGGGCCCAGTTGCTGCATTGAATCCTATTCTCTACTAATATGAATTCAGTTTTATTCAGAGTCCACATGTAAGTTAGATCATGCAGTACTTGTCTCTCTGTCTAATTTCTTTCACCTAGCATAATGTCCTACACATTCATCCAACTTGCTGAGGGGCAGGATTTCCTCCTTTTTAAAGGGCTAAATAATATTGTGTGTGTGTATGTGTGTCTGTGTGTGTTATGTTTTCTTTATCCATTAATCTGCGAAGATACTTCTGTGTTTTGGCTATTGCGAACAACACAGGAATGCAGATTTTGCTTTGACATACTTCTTTAAATATATGTGCTAAAGTGAGATTGTTATATCATATGGCAATTTTAGTATTAATTTTTAGAGAAAACTCCATGCTGTTTTCCATATTGGCCATATCAATTTGTATTCCTATCAACACTGTGCAAGGTTCATTTTCTTTACATCTTCACCAACAATTGTTATCTTTTGATTATTGATAATAACCACGCTAACAGGTATGAGGTCAGATGTCATATGATTTTGATTTGTATATCCCAGGGATCTGGAAGGTTTCCTAAAGGCCCATGTGCTGAGGGCTTGGTCCTAAGCATGGTGCTATTGGGAGGCGGTACATCTTTTGAGCTATGGAATTCGTGGGAAGAAGATAGTGGGGGATTAGGTCATTTAAGGGCTCTCAGGACCCTGGTCCTTTGCTGTCCCCTTGCTTCCTGGCCTCATGAGATGAACAGCTTCCTCAGCTACATGTTCCCACCGTGGTGTAGTTGTCCAAAAGCAATAAGATGAGAGAGAAACCAAGAGATGAAGAGAAAGGGGCAGAGGGGAGAGGAAGGAAAAGTAAAAAAAAAAAAAAATTAGGCTGTGTTGAGTACATGTACCAACTCCCCATGATGAATATAATCATTATATACTGCAAATATGCTAATAACTGAAACAACCCAAAACAAAGACAATGGGGCCAAGTGGCTACAGGTAGAAGGTTCTGAAACCATAAGCCACAATAAACCTTTCTCCCTTATAAGTTGATCGATCTCAGGTATTTGTTACATTAACAGGAAGCTGTTGGTTAGTGATTTGAGTATTCTTTTTAGGTTCCTGCGGCCATTTCTATGTCTCCTTTGGAAAAATATCTATGCAGGTTCTTTGAGCATTTTTTATTGAATTATTTTATTATTTTTTTCTATTGAGTTGTGAGACTTCTAATATAGTTTGATTATTAACCCCTTAGGAAATTGTTTGGAAATCTTTTCTCCCATTCCATCTGTTATCTTTTCATTTTATGATTATTCCCTTTGCTGTGCCATACATTATGGTGGAGGCAGATGATGGAGAGAACTTCTTATCTCATAGTAGCCAAAAAAACAAAAAGAGGAAGCATGAGGAGCCATAGCTCTAATATCTACTTCAAGGGCATCCCCATGATGAACTCGCTTCCTTCTGCTAGGCACTGCCTTCTAAAGGTTATAGTATTACAGGCTGGCAATCAAGTCTTTAAAACATGGCCTTTGGGCCATCTGAGATCACACCATAACATTCCCAGCAATTATGATTTGGTTATCTTATAGCAGTACTTCTATTGTCAGCTGATGTTTGGAAGCCATGGCTCCATACATTTTTGTCTATTTCTTTTCCAGAAGACAGTGGTGAGTTCTTGAATTTCTGCCACAGCGTACATTTCAGAAAGCCCCTTTACCTAGACATGACAGTGGACATGCTTAGAGGTTATTATGTTCTGGAAACAGGTTAGGATATAGAAACTGTCTTAGATATTTTTCTCATTGCTGACACAAAAATAATGAACCCCCAAAGTTAAAGAAAGAAAGGTTTATTTCAGCTCATAATCTGAAAAAGATTCAGTCCATAATCAGCTGGCTCCAGGGCAGAGTGGCATGGCAGAGGGACATCACCAAGAAGAAACAGTTCATGGTAGGCAGAAGATGACAAAAGCAGTAAGCAATGGCAGCAGCCTTCCTTCTGTTCCTTATAGTCTATTCAGCTACAGGCCTGAGGGTAGGTGGTACCTACAACCCAAGATGGGCCTTCTCCTTATCCACACCCAAAACTATGCTATCCAATTAGTGGATGTTTTAGTAATCATGCACCCTTGATCCCAGCATCACACACTCTAGATCCAGCCACTTCTGAAAAGCTCCACCTATAACCACATGAGACTTTGGGAGGACATCTAGATGCAAGCTATAACAGAAGGCCAGTGAGGAAAAGTGGCCTGTTTACAGTCACCTAGTAGGTGCTCTGGAGGGCAGAGTTTTTAAGTGAAGACCAGGTGCTTGTACAGCTACACCATGTCTGGAAACCTTGTCGGAGTCTGTGCTGGTCAACAGCAGAACATTCCCTGAAGAAAGTGCATCTGGGATGTTAGTCATTTTAATGCACACTGGAATAGTATAATTCTGTGCTAAGTAGGAGTCAACTCCTGGTGAGATCCAGTGGTGTTGGACAGCAGTAGACACCTTGGTGTAAAAGACAAGGATGTCTCCACACCTTTCAATCCTAGCAATAGGGCTTCTATTTTTAAAGATTCCAAGTAGTGTTATGCACCACCTCCCAGGGGCTTAAACTTGACATACAGACAGGTAAGCAGGGACAGGTTAGTAATCTCAGGCATCATATTGTACCCCTAGGGCTGGCAGAGAACAGTCTCACCTTAATCCCCCCAAGGCAGATCCCTTCTTGCTCTTGTTGGGAACCAGGTGATGAGAGGTAAGAAATGCTCTCAGGCATGAAGCCAAATCATTCTCATTTTTCAAAAGTGAGTTATGCAGTATAGAAAGGGAGCTGGATTCTGCCAAGGCCAGAATAATCCCTTTATGTCAGGGCCGTGGTAAGGGGCCTTCAACATGACTGAGGAGGTTGATGGAGGCAGATCTTAAAACTACTCATGATGAGAGATTCCTGTAGCTCCAGATCCTGTACGTGAAACAAAGCAAGGGAATCTGTCTTCCTACACCTTTTGGGAGCATTGCTAGAGGAGAAGGGTGTGATGCTGGCTCTTGCAGTGCTCACGTGCTCTGGACACTTTCTCAGCCTCCACCCCTACGGTCTTTTCATCTCTTCCAGACTTAAGGCTCTTGAGCATAGGTCCACAAGGCTAGGTATTTTCTGTGACTTCAGGCACCAGAGTTCTGCAATGTATCCATTCCATAGATAAGGGGAGATTATTCTGTTTCCATCTGTTCTACTGTTCTAGTGTCACTCAGCACTGATTTAAGGAAGAATTTGGAAGGCATAGACAAGAGGGAGTCAGGCGGTCTTGGTGTCCATCTCTTCCTGCTTGACTTGCCCTGTGACTTGGGACAAGTATCTTCTGGTCCTGCTCTGAGCCTCAGTGTCCTCTTCCTGGCGCCATGCAAGGGAAGTGCATTCTGTACCACAAAGCAAGAATGATCACTAAGCGAGGACATAAATTGTGCACATGCCTTTGTTCAGCCTTCAGTGACAAAGGGGAGAGAGGACACCAGAGGAGATTCCAAGGCCTGGCTTACAGCCACGCCTCCCAAGGGGCTGGGCTGCTTTTAGCCCATAAGTTGGACCTGCGCAAAACCCTGGCTTTTGTCTGGCTTGGCTTCTTGAGCCTTGTTTAGTCTGCAGAGCAAGGAGTTTATCCTGCTGCCTTTGTCACAGGCCATTAGTACACGCTTAATCCCTGGGGGTTTACAGCTGGCTACTTTCTCTAGGAATTTAGGACGGGCCTCCAAGGAAGATCAGCCCTCCTGAACCACCAGGGCGGTCTCAGCTGACAAGTCATGGAACTGTGGTCTGTGATTCTGGCTGTGTGATCTTGGGTCAGTCCTTCCCCTTCTCAGTCCTCCCACCCTTGATAGAGCTGGCTCTGGTGCCCTTGAAAGGACTTGAGTTAATGAGGATCAGAATTGTTTCTTGCATGCTTCCTCCCTCCCCTGATCTTAAGGCAATTTGTCCTGTCTACTACCAGGTGTTCACTGATCCATCCCTGCCCTGAGCCTGGGGCCAATCCCTCTCTTCTTCAGCCTCTCACTTGTAAGCTGGGGTTAGTGATACCCGATAACTTATCCTGCTGCTATGGGGATTAACTAATTAGTGGTTATTAAGAGTGGAGGAACACAGGCTCTGTTCACATTTAAGGCAATTTCCCTCCTGATTTCCTGCTGCTGTCTGCATAATGTCAGAACATTAGGGTGAGAAAAAGCCCACAAACCTGATTTCCAGCACCCCTATCTTACAGATGGAGAAACTAAAGCCAAGCAGAGAGAAGGACAAGAAACCCAAGAGCACAAAGCTGTCTTGCAGGAAAAAAAGGACCAGAAGTGAGGGCTCTGGACTTACGTCCAGCATTTCTCCATTAAGTCCAGGGGTCAGGGCCCAGCACTGTGGGATGGTCATTGTGTTAGGGTGGAATATGCGTCCAAAGTACCCAGACCTGGCTTACAGAAATTTGGTTTTAGCAAGTCCGTGTGTATGTGTGTGTGTGTGTGTGTGTGTGTGTGTGCGCGCGCGCGCGCGCGCGCACGCTTTGTGGGAGATCATGTATGCTAGGCAGGGACTCTACCAACGACCTCTACCTCTAGGTGCCTTTGTGCTGTTTCTCTGTTTGCTGGTCCAAGGTCTCTATTCAGGAACAGACATTTACTGAGGGTCTCTGCAGACTCCACCTGCCTGGGGCTTCTATCTGCAGCCTCTCACTTCATCTTCACCCTGCTAGTCAGGGAGGTGGTATTGGCTCATATGGCAGAGTGGCATGTTACAGCTCAGAAGGGACACTAACCTAGTCACCAGATACTGAAACAATATTTCCTTTAGGAGTGACCTGACCTCCTGAATTTCCCAAAGGCTTTTGCTTCCTGTCCACCCTCTTCTCTTTTCTGTTGGGGAGTACAGGTGATGCCCAGCTCTCCCCAGGAGCAGTCTGGGTACCACCGCCTTCCTCAGCTCCCTTTTCCATTTGCACCTGAGGCTTTAGGTACTTGCTGGAGGCCTCATGGGGTTATAGGAGTCCACTGGGCCTGACCAGATTTTCCATGGAGGATGAGACTACAAAGCACTGGGACTGCACCAGCTGCTCTACAGGGGCCTCACCTCCTTGTGCTCTGCAGAGGGCTGAGCACCGCTTCCCTCCCACTGCAACCCTCCAGACTGCTACATTGGCACAGGAGGAGTTGGGGCACAGGAGGGTTAGACTTGTGTGGCCCAAGGTCATGCAGTAAGCAAATGCTGCAATTTTTAAAACTTTCTTTCTTTCTTTCTTTCTTTCTTTCTTTCTTTCTTTCTTTCTTTCTTTCTTTCTTTCTCTTCTTCTTCTTCTTCTTCTTCTTCTTCTTCTTCTTCTTCTTCTTCTTCTTCTTCTTCTTCTTCTTCTTCTTCTTCTTCTTCTTTCTTCTTTCTTCTTTCTTCTTTCTTCTTTTTCTGTTATGGCCAGCTCAGCCTGCCCTGGGGTGGGGCTGGTGCAGCATGTGGTGCTGGGGATCAGACTGCGGTCCCTGTGGTTGCCTAAGCAGGAGCTTTAGACTGCTGAGCTATCTCGCCGGACCCGAAGTGCTGCAATTTAAACCCACCTTTTGCTCTTAAGGTCTGTACACCTCCTTGGAGCTCCTCTGTCCCTCTTGGGGCCTGAATGTTGTCAAAGGGATTAATGCATCAAATAGCACTTTACCTCAGATGATTCCTCAGTAAGAGCTGACAGAACACTAGAGGAGAAGAAGGGGCCTGGAGTCTGGGGAATGATCCAGATTCTGACACTTTCCACCCGGGGACCTTGAGCAAATGTCTCCACTTTTTGGGGGGACTGGTTTCCTTGCCTATAAGAGGACAATTATAAGTATTCTTTGCCTTAGGACTGAACTGAAGTATCAGAGATATCCAGAGATACCCAAGGCAGGGCTTCATGAATGTTGAAGCCACTGGGGAGTATTCCCCTGGCCCTGCAGGATGAGACCAAGTGGGCTGGAGAAGGATGAGTGAAAGAGGATCAGAGCAGGGAGTCATGTTGTGTTTGTGCTGGGTGTTGTGCTGGAGAAGAAGGGAGTTGGCAACAGTGGTTGGACCCGGGGGACCTGCAGCAGCAAAGGGAGTCTATGGGGCTGGAAATGTTGTATTCTTGTTTCACCCAATCGGCACCCACCAGCCACAAGTGCATTGGTGCAGTCCTGGTGTGGGTCCTGCCCGTCCAGCTTGCCTGGCTCCATTAAGGACATATGAAGGGCACAGCTTTAGGACCCACTTCTCTCACCCCTTCTAAAGTCCTGTCTCCCTAATTTGTCTCACAGAAGGACTTGCCTGATGTCCTTTCTTGGTAGAATCCCAAGGAGTTTGCCCTCTGAGAATACACCTTTCTATCCAAAGCTTTCTCACCAAAAACACACACAAGGCTCATGTCCCCACACTGCAGAGCTGGGCTGTCCGCTGATTTCCTGGGTCCTGGGCTGACAGCAGTCTGACTTCTTGGAGCTCCTGTCTCCAGGCCTGCCTGCCTCTGGCCCAACCCCAACCTGAGGCAAGGGGACTTTCTTCAGTGTAGCCAGAAGGGGGCACATCAACACCCAGAGGTTGCTTCTGGACAAGGGTGTGGTGGGTACTTTTGGTGATTGCCATCCTCCAGCAGAGACTCCTGGGAGAAAACTTCCTGCCTGAGAATTTGATGTGGCTCATGTGTCAGGAATGTTTCAGTTAGGGGGGACCACTGACTGTTGGTGGGCTGTGCATATTGTTGGTGCCTTTCCAGGGCCCTTCTAACTGAAGCTTAATATGACTAAAGCAGACCCATTGTAGGCACACAGCCACAGCCTCAGGGGGACTTTGACCCCATCCTCAGATTAAATGAAAACCTGGTTGGTTAGGGGGAATTCCCTTTGGCTTCCATTGTTTCTGTGCCACTCATTGGTTGAGGAAAGATATGAGATCCAAGGTTGGCCAAGGAAACATAAGAGACACTGCTAGAGACATTGGAGAAGGTCAGCTTGCCTCAGCTGTGAGCAAGTGACATGGTGAGAGATGATGGTCCCTCTGATCCCTGAGGTTGTCATCAGGATGGTGGTTCCATATGCATGTGATGTCTGGAATTGCTGGGGCCATCATATTTCTAGGCAGAGTAGGAAACCCTGAAGATGCAAATGAACCCCTACATCAGCCCACCTGAAAGCCATCTTACTTCCAGACTTTGTTTTGTGTGATGATACATTTCCTTTACTTGCAGTTGAAAGCTGCATAGTCAACACAAGGCAGTCAATGCATTAGTCAGGACCTTTTCAATTTTAAGTGATAGCAACTCAACTCCAGCTGGCTTAAGAAAAATAAAGGGGGAGATAAAATTAAGCTGGATCTCCATATGAGCAGGAAATCTGTGAAGAGTATTGCCTTTAGAGAAAGGCAATAAAAAGATTTTTACTAAAAAACCTTTTAGTAGTCTAGAGCTTATACTGGCTTTGAGGATTTTGCTTAGCTCAAGAAGATTGTGTGTTGTGTGTGGGCCACATTACCATGTGGAAGTCC
>PVKN010033893.1:0-11938 GCA_004027915.1 Capromys pilorides
TAAGTTGAGAAAATATTTTTCCACAGAAGTGCATAAGATGATTAAACTATAAATTCCTAAATCTGTTTGTATTCTCAGATTTGTCTCTAGGCAGTTTTGTGATACTGCAAATGACAGATGACTCTATCAGTTTTGATTCAATTAAAATAATAACATATATCAGTTCACATTGATAGTAATATTTTTAACATACCTCACAGATTTTGTTTTTTTTTATTTTTTAACAATATAAAATAGTAAACAAAAAAGGCATTAGAAACAATACAAAAATATTTGCTGCATTGCATGGCATTATCTTATTTTATTAGTTTTAATGAGAAACAAATAGCAATCAGCCAGTTCCACATCAGGTAATTAGGACAGTTGCAACAGTTAATAGTTTGCATATTGCATGACATTATATTTAAATCAGTTGTTTAGATTACCAGAAATAAATGTACAAAATTGATTTATTAAAAACAAAACAAAACAACAACACAGTCTTGGGATTAGAGATATGTGCCACCAAACCTGGTTCTCAGTCCTATACTGTGTGCCCAGGTTTCCAGTGCCAGCATGGCATGCTGTGCAGGGGATCCACCTCAGTTATGTTGTTCTTGCCAAGCAGGTGTTTATGCCACCAAGCTATCTCTTCAGCCTTTCACAATCTCTACTGAGTGTTTCAGATTGTGTTTATTCTCTCAGGGTCTTACACTAGCGAAGTTATATGATGTTTACACATGTGGGTCTGATTTATGGCACTTAACGATACAGAGATTTCATAAATTAGCATAATATGATAATAATATAGCTCTTAATTATTTTTGAGATCATGTAGTATTTTACCTTCACTTTATACATGTGTAAACTTAATAATGGAATTTTTTTTTCTTAAACAAGTCTAAAAAGCTAGCTAGCAGTAATTGTTTTATATTTATTTATTTATTTATATTTATTTTTAATTAATTAATTTACTTTTCATTGCTGGATCAACCTGCCCTCAGGTGGGGCTGGCACAGCATGTGGTGCTGGGGATTGAACCACGGTCCCTCTGCTTGCCTAAGCTTTTCTAAGCAGGCGCTTTAGACTACTGAACCATCTTTCCAGTCCCTAGTTGTTTGTTAAATAATACACACTTTCCTTATTTCCTGAATTTGATCTTTAATTTATACCTTATTTTTTTACTGATCCAAAATATAGGTATTAGCTCTTAATTGCTGGGTAATTTCTACTATTTCCCACTGAAAGTATTTTCATTTATTGACTATGATGGACAGTCCTCCTTTGAGATTGAAATACTTTCTGTTGACAAAAATACATTTTTAAAAAATTTTTATTTATTTGTATTTTTTTAATTTTTAATAAGAAATAACAATATGATAGTCTCAAAACACATTAGTAGTGCATTCATAATAATTGATCCATTGAATATTATTGTCCTCATAGTAGTTATACAGAGCACAGTGTGTAGAAATGATAAATTTTCTAATCTATATTAGTAGGGGAGGAAAAAAAAAACCCACCAATAACAAAATTTTATCTTCACTTTGTACAAAGAGCGAGTAGTTGAGTAGTTGCATGCATAGTCCAACGTTCCATCATTGTAGTGGGCTACCTGTGAAACTGGCAGTGTTGGAGGCTGTTGGTATAAGCCTCTTACAGCTCATCCTACTAATCTTGCTCTGCATTTTATGCCTTGTAATTAAGCTTTTTGCTGGGTGATCAAGGACAAGTTAAGGCCAGACCTGTATAATAGATCATTCATCTTTTGTATTTTCCAGGGTCAAATCAACTCAGGATTAACTTTGGAACCATGTACAGTGCTTTGCAGAGCTGTTGCCAGTGTCAGCCATCAGGATTAGTCACGGCCATGGCTTGACCAGTTTGCTCCCTGTGAAAGCCTGAGAGAATGTCCTCTCTCTAGGTGACTCTTGCTAGGTACACTATACTTCCTTTATCCATTTCCTCTGTGGTCCCTTAATCTCCTTGAACAGAAAATTTGAGAAACCTCTAAGTTACAGAATGTTACGGCACAGGTTTTCTTACGTTCTGGGTCATCACTGACCTTGAAGGGATAGGGCCAACATGTTGGCTATCCTCATAGCCCTTCTTTATCTCCAATTCTTGTACTGTTAACTTACATTCTCAACCTTCCAGTAGAGAAGCTTCATGATACTATTACTCTATTACATAGGTCATTGAACTTATCATCATTGTCTTTCTGAGTATCAAACATCTTAGACTTATCTTGCAATTGGTATTTTCTGCCAATCATTGATATTCTAATAAATATCTTTACGATTTCATAAAAGCTTTTTCACAATTTTACACAGTCATTTAGAAATCCAAGGACGTACAAAATTGTAGCCTGTCAAGCATGTTGCATTTTGCCTAGTCTCTTATGCTCACTTAATACTCTTTTTTGTTAACGAACAATTTACTTGAGAGAGATTATAGCAGTAACTGAGTTTACATTAGAAGCAGTACACATCTAAAAGACCAAAACAACATGCATTCCAAGCATAGTTCCAGTGTTGCACGCTGCTATCTCCAATGAGAAAAACGTTTTGAAGTTTCCTAGGACCAATATCAAATATATCCTGTGTACATAAGTGTATGGTTTTGCTCCTGCTATGTTTCCTCTCTTTTCTGGTTCCAGTCACTTCATTGTTTAACCCATAAGACTATGATTTCCATTCAGGTGTTTTATGCCTTTCCATTTTTATTTCTTCTTTAGATTTCTTACACTAGGGAGACTATGTGATATTTATACATGTAGGTCTGGTTTATTTCACTTATGAGTATATGTTTAATATACATCCATTTATATATGAAGTCTTCCAGTTTATCATTCTTCAGAGCTGACTAATATTCCATTGTATAAAAATATCACATCTTTTTCAGCCATTCCTCAAATGATGGGAATGTTGGTTATTTCCAAGATTTGGCTATTACAAATTGGGCTGCTATAAACATAGGTGCACAGATATCGCTATGGTGTGATGTTTTCAGTTCTTCTGGGAAAATTCCCAGTAGGGGGATAGCTGGATTGAATGAGATTTCCAGTTCTAGTTTTCTTAAGGAGCCTCCACACCACATTCCATAATGGTTGCACCAGTCTGGATTTCCACCAGCAGTGGATAAGGGTTCCTTTTTCTCCACAGCCTCTTCAACATTCGTTGTTGGTTGATTTCTTTATGTTAGACATTATTTCTGGAGTGAGATGGTATTTAAGTGTTGCTTTAATTAGCATTTCACGAATGGCTAGTGATGTGAGTGTTTGTGTTCGTCTTGGATGCCCTTTTCTGGATTGGGTCTTTGAATTTTGGGAACCTAATGGTTTTTAGTTCGTTATAAATTCTAGATAGAAGACCTTTATCTGAATACTTATTAGTTAAAATCTTTTCGAAATTTGTGGGTTGTCTTTTCACTATGTTGGTAATTTCTTTTGATGTGCAAAAACTTCTTAGCCAAAGGAGGTCCTATTTATTGATGCTTTCAAGAGTTAAATGTGCATTTTAACTTTTGTCCATGAATTTTTATCCTACCCCGATGTCTTCAAGGTTTTCTCCCACTTTCACTGCCAGGAGATTTGAAGTTTCTTTTTTAATATTTAGATCTTTAATCCATTTAGACTATAGTTTAGTGCATGGTGATAGACTTGGGTCAAGCTTTAGTTTTCGACATGCAGAGAGCCAGTTTTTCCAGCGCCATTTGTTAAAAAGGCTATCTTTCTTCCAGTAAGTGCATTTGACCTCTTTGTTGAAGATAAGTTAGCTGAGTGTGTTTGTATTTGCTTCTGCATCTTCTAGTCTGTTCCATTGATCCTCAGGTCTTTTTATTTTATTATTTATTTAGTTATTTAGTTATTTATTTATTTGCCAATACCATACTGATTTTATTACTGTAGCTTTCTAGTATAACTTTACGTCAGGAATTGTAATGCCTCCTGCCTTACCTTTGTTGCCCACAATTGTCTTTGAAATTCTGCATCTTTTTGGTTTCAAATAAATTTTAGGAAAGATTTCTCCAGATCTGTGAGGTATGTTGATGATATTGTCATAGAAATTGCATTAAATCTGTATAACAATTTAGGTAGTATGGCCATCTTCACAATGTTTTTTCTTCCTATCCAGGAGCAGGAAATATCTTTCCATTTTCTGAAGTCTTCCAGGATCTCTTTTTTCAGAGGACTGTAGTTTTCATTGAAAATTTCTTTTACTCCCTTAGTTAGGTTAATTCCTAGGTATTTCATTTACTTTGGTGCTATCATAAAAGAAACTGTTCCTCTAATTTCTCTCTCAGTGTGCTTGTTATCTGGGTAGAGGATTGTTATTGACTTATGTGTGTTGACTTTGTAACCTGCTATGTTACTGAATTTGTGTATTAATTCTAGTATCGTCTTGGTGGAGGTCTTTGAGTCTTCCGAGTAGATTATCATGCCATCTCAAATAGTGATAGTTTTATTGCTTCCTTATCTATTCTTATTCATTTTATTTCTCTCTCTTGTCTAATGGTTGTAGCTAATGATACCAACACTATGTTGAGTAGGAGTAGTGATAGAGGACATCCTTGTCTTGTACCAGATTTGAGAGTAAAAGAGTTCAGTTTTTCCCCATTTAGAATTATGTTAGCTGTTGGCTTATCATAGTTGACTTTTATCAGGATGAGTTAGAGGCCCTCTATTCCGATTTTCTGTAGGACTTTGAACATGAATGAGTGTTGAACTTGTCAAAGGCCTTTTCTGCATCAATTGAGACAATCACGTGATTTTTGGTTTTGACTCTATTGATATAGTATATTGCATTTATAGATTTGTGTATATTGAACGATCCTTGCATCCCTGGGATGAATCTTATCTGGTCATGATCTATAATCTTGATGATTTGTTGTATTCTATTAGCGAGGATTTTATTAAGAATTTTTGCATCTATGTTCATGAGAGAAATTGGCATGTAGTTCTCTTTTTTAGTTGCATCTCTGTCTGGTTTTGGTATCAGTGTAATAGTTGCCTGTAGGAATGATTTTGGAAGGACTGCTTCCTTTTTTATTTCACTGAAGAGTTTGAGGAGTATTTTGATCACGTCTTTCATAAATTTCTTGTAGAATTCAGCGGTGAATCCATCGGGTCCCAGACTTTTCTTTATTGGCAGACCTTTTATTACATTTCGTATTTCATTGGCTGTTATTGGGTTATTGAGAGTACTTATATCTTCTTGATTCAGTTTTGTAATTTATACTTTTCTAGGAATCTGTCCATTTCCTGTTTCTTCAATTCTGTGAGACTAAAGATTCTCAAAGTATCTATAAATGATCCTCTGAATCTCTGCTGAGTCTGTAGTAGTTTCACCTGTTTCATTCCTTATTGCTTGAAATTGAGTGCTTTCTTTCCTCTTTTTGATAAGGTTAGCTAGGTGCTTATCAATTTTGTTTAATCTTTCAAAGAACCAGCTTTTTGATTCATTAATTCTTTGTATTTTTTTCTTCATCTCAATTAAATTAATCTTGGCTCTTATCTTTATAATTTCCGTCCGTCTTTGTGCTTTGGATTTCGCTTGCTCTTCAGTTTCTAGTTGGTTTTGGCGCTACATGAGAGTATTTATTTGTACCCGTTCTGTTTTCTTAATGTGAGAGTTCAAAGCTATAAATTTCCCTCTAAGAATTGCTTTCATTGCATCCCATAAATTCCATTATGTAGTGTTTGAGTTTTCATTAAATTGTAGATATTGTTTTATTTCTTGTTTAATTTCATCTGTAGCCTACTGGTTTCTGAGAAGGGTATTGTTTAATTTCCATGTATTTCTGGAGTTTTTATGGTTTCTTTGGCCATTTATTTCCAATTTTATTAAACTGTGGTCAGATAATATACATGGGATAATTTCTTTTTTCTTTTGCATATACTTAAGCATGACCCGTGGACTAATATGTGGTCTATTTTAGAAACTGTCCCATGTGCAGCTGAAAAGAATGTTTATTCTGAAGAGGTTGGGAGAAACAGTCTGTGTATGTCCACTAAGTCCAGTTGTTCCAAATTCTGTTTCTGTTCTGCTATTTCTTTGCTAATTTTTTGTCTGCTTGACCTATCCTTTTCAGATAGAGTAGTGTTAAGGTCTCCTGTTAAGATTGCAGTATTGGATATTAAATTTTTCATGTCCATTAAGGTTTGTCTTTTGTAACTTGCTGCTCCCGTGTTGTGTGCATACATATTTATGAGTGCTACTTCTTTATCCGGATTGTTTCACTTGACTAGTATTTAGTGGCCTTCCTTGTTATGTTTGATCAAAAATGGTTTGAAGTTTACACTGTCTGCAAACAGGATTGCGATCCCTGCTTTTTTTTTTTAGGTGCTGGAGCATGTAGTATTGTTTACTTTCACCTTTAGACTATGAGTTTCTTTATGAGTGAAGAGTGTTTCTTGTATACAGCATATTGTTGGGTTTTGTTTCCTTATCCATTCTTCTAGTCTACTTCTTTTAATTGGAGAATTGAGTCCATTTACACTGATGGTTATAACTGAAATGTACTGTCTTATTGGCATGCCTTTTATTTACTACTGTTTATCTCTTTTTCTCCTATGTTTAATTGGTTGCCCTATTTAGTAGAATCTTTCTTTTCTCATTTGTTGAGTTCAGGTCATTTTGGCCCCTCTCTAAAATATTTGTTAGTATATTGTGTAGTGTTGGCTTTGACGTCATGAAATTCTTTAGTTGTTCCTTGTCGTGGAAGTATTTCACTTCTCCCTTGTACTTGAAAGAAAGTTTTGCTGGGTATAGCAGTCTGGGCTGAAATTTGTTTTCATGGAGGACTTGAAGCACTCTGCTTCATAGTCTTCTTGATTTCATGGTTTGTGAAGAGAAATATGCCATTATTCTGATAGGTTTTCCTGTAAATGTGATCTGTTTCTTTTCTCTAGCAGCTTAATATGTTATTTTTCTGCTGGATTTTGGGGATCTTGATTATTATATGTCTTGATGTGTTTTTAGTCGGGTTGATGTTATTTGGCATTCTGTATGCTTCAGTTACCTGAATGTCTGATTATTTTCTCATATTTGGGAAGTTTTCTGCTATTACTTCTGCCCATATTCTTTTTTATCATTTGTATGACTCCTTCATTCTCATTGATTCCTATTACTCTCACATTATTAATTCATGCATTATCTTGCAGGTGTTGAATTATGTTTTCCTGCATCCTGGTTGTTTTTAGGAGATCCTTTCTTGCCTTTTCGCTAGCTGCACGTGCGTCTTCAAGATCTGAAATTCTATCTTCACTTTCATTCATACAGTTTTGCCAGCTTTCGATTGAGATTTTATTTTCTTGTATATCTCTTTGACACTGTTTCTTGCCATCTCTTTCTTTCTTATATTGCTCAGTCATGGAATCCATTATTTTTTTATTGTCCTCTAGTTTTTTGTTGATATCTTCTTTAATATTTCTTAAGTCTTTCATTATAGTTATCTTTTCTCTCTTTAGTTCAGGGATTATTTCTGCTCTGCTCTTCTCTTTACCTTTCTGCTTTTGTTTTCCTACTTTATATGCTATTACTTTAGACATGTCTTTTTTTTCTTCAGGGGTTATTTCTGTTCTGCTTTGCTCCATATGTTTCTGCAATTGCTTTTCCACTTCAGAGTCTATTAATTGATGCATTTCTTTTTTTATTTCAGATGTTATCTCTGATCTGAGTTGCTCTATATGTGTCTGTAGTTGTCTGTCTAGCACAGACACATAGTTTTTGACTGCCTGATTCCCATTTTCTTCCATGGTATTGTCTTTTGTATTTGATTTGGGTGGGACTGGGCCCTGTGAGTGCATCTTACTCCTTGTTGTTATCATTTTTATGGCAGTGATCTCTATACTTTGGTGAAGTTCTGCTTTTAGCGCCTATGGTGTTTTGCTCTTGATCCACCAAGCTTGTTCCCCTGCAGTGGTGCCTGGTTGCGAGTTACAGCTTGGTGTGCTGGCTGCTGTGAGGCCATTTGGACTCTGGAGTTGAGGATTCTTGCAGTTGCATGGGTCAGAGCAGATGGTGAATAGGTTCAGGAATGGAGCTCAGGCGGAAAGAGCCAGAGGATGGAAGCAGGGCATGGGACTGGGCAGGCGTGGGCGAGACCAGACTTGTAGTCGCTAGGGTCAGACTGGACGTTGGATGGGTTCCGGAATAGGGCTCAGGCGGGGAGCGAGGGAGATGGAGGCAGGCCATGGGTCCCAGCCGGCACAGGTCAGACTGGACTTGCTGATCAAATTACATTTATTAAGCTGTCCTCTATTTTATAACCCATTGTTCACTTGGCTGCAATGGCTAAGTTAGAATGTCTACTTGATCAACATGAGACATGTTTAGGAAATTATGAAAGTACAGTGTACATACAGGATGGTGTGCTACAGATGCACAGCATTGGAAATAGAATACATCTTTTCATTAACCTCTTCTGGGGTTCTGATGTTTGTGACTTGGAAACAACTTAACATGAATAAATTTATAAAAATGTCAACTAGAATAACATTTTCTCTGTTAGCTTCATGGGTATTATGTATTTTGTCCTAGGAACTAAAACGTGTTGAATACAGAAAATTGATGACAGAGAAGTGATTTTGCTTGTGGAACAGTAATTGTCCATCCAGGAGGTTTTGGAATTGACTGATAGAATTATGATAAAGTTTTGGGAATCAGTCAAGAAAAAGTATGGTATGTCATAAGCAGAGATGTCGGAAACTGTTCTTGGTGCAGAAGACCAGGATAATAATAAGAATGTGTGTTACATTTAGGAAAATAATTTGTCTACATTTTGTCCATGCCCTATAACACTGTGTAAGTCTGAGATTATAGATGACATACAGGTTGATTTTGTGGAAGAAATGTCATAGCAGCCTGATGTTCAGTGTGGGGCAGATGTATAGTGTCTATAAGGAGTAAAAAGTAGAGTCAAATGATTTGAAACTCCTAACTCTAGCACAAAAGAAGGAAATGGGAAGTTTGGGCAAAATTGAAGGTCTGATGAAGTAATTAACATTATGCAAAAGAAAGTAACTATGTTCCACTGTGATATGATGAATGATGCCTTGAGGAACAATAAAAAAATCAACCAATCTCGTTATTACAGAATCAACGATATAAATAAATGAATGTTTGCTTTGAGAAAAGAATCAGTGACCCGACCTCAAGAAGAGTTACCTGAATCTTTTTTACTGAGATTTATTTCACCATCAATTGCCCATGCAAGGAAAAAGATGCCACTTGAACCATGGACCAAGGCTAAGCAGCTACCACCTAAGTAGATAGCCAACTTTGATTTTATCCACACAATGTTTTTTTGCAGACTTGAAAAGTGAAAGAATTGTAGAGACATAAAAGCCTCTGCTCTGATTTGAAATGATGGCTTAAACAATGTGTGACACAATAATTTTCCATGCTGGAGCCCTTCAGAATACTGTATTCTGAAATGCGGGAATGAAGGTGATGATAAAGGGCAAACTACAGGAAGATGCAGCTACCAGGAATATAAACTGTGTGTCAAGGAAATGTGCATGCAATAGGCAGAGAAAGTTCAAAAAATTCATGTGTACAACAAATATCAAGGCCATATATGTTAGGTTTTCCAAGAATTTTTATCTCATTTCCCAGTACCCCATGTGCCAATTACTGCACATGGAGCTATGAGATTTAATCCCTATCTTACTGGATTTAGTATCGTGTTGATGCAATTCTTTTCTGTCCTGCTGTTCTTGACTCCTGTAACGGGAATGTTTACCCTGTCCATTATATCTTGAATATATGTCACTTGCTATTTCAATATTACAATTTTTCATAGGTAAGAGTTTATTTTTAATCTCAAAGAACTTGGACTGAGATTTCTGAGCAATATTATAATGATTGAGACTTCGTGTTAGGATTTTGTATGAATTTAGTTATATTCAGTTTAATGAAACGTGCTTGAGTGTCAAATAAAAAAGAGGCAAACTTGTTAATTTTGAATCGTCAACTTTCTTGGTTTCTGGTATATCTCAATGCGCCAAGAACTTCTGATTTGGAGTCTATATCTGATTTCTGGCCATTACCTCATAGGTTTTCACTGCCCTTTTTCCCTCTCATCATGTGAGAATAGCTTTTCTTTACAAAGCCCCACTATAATATGCTGCTATAAATATTATATTACAAGAGCAAGTCTCCTTCATGTTTACAGGCTGGAGCTCAACTCACTGCCTATTATAATAATGAGTAAAATATTTTCCATAAGGGGCCCAGTCATCCCAAAAAATATCTTATGAATGTTTAAAGTCTATGGCTTTGAGTCACACCAGCAGTGGTGATGACCTCACATTTCCAATAGGAGCTTTCCAGCTCCTCAAACTTCCTGCCTCCTCAAGATGCCTCTGGAAAACACCAAAAAGCTGGGACTGGAGAAAAATCAGGTAAAGCTGAATGTTCTCTCTGCATGCAGGTGGACTGTGCTACCTGGATAATTTTTGGGTAAGTTGGATGGCAACTACATCTTGGAGACCATCAAGTAGCTACACTGCAATGGGTCTGCAACATCAACAGCTGTCCAGGCCATATCCTTACAGCTTAAAGTTGGATGAGTAAGGTGGGATTAGGGTCAAGAGAAGAGTTGCTAGAATATCAAATTTCTCCTGTCCCTCATAAGCAGAGTAGTCCTATATGGCCAGACAAATATCATGTGTAAGAAAGGTCCAGGGAAATGATAATTTTCTAGTCAGTTAAGGGAAAAGTTACATTAACTATGTGTTCTATTCTTATTTTGCACGCTGCTACATCACCTGCTTGTACCATCTGAACAAAAATTGGGATATTGAGCTCCACTGTTGAATTCTGCAGATGTTTACAGAAGTGAGATCATTCATAGAAAAATATGCATTTTTGGAAGACCTCCAATTTTATGGTTGGATCACAGTCACACATATAAAGTGCAGTCACTGTGTGTGATCAGGGAAGTATTCACTATTTGGTACTTTGATGTTGAGGAAAGGGTGGAAGCTCAAAAGAAATTCAGAAATTTAACTAGGAAAACTAAATCTTCCTGCAACAAAGACTAACTATGCTCTTAAATATATGTTCCTCATTCATTTTTGAAATAGTATCTAAATTGAGATCAAAGATGGTCTCATTAATGACAATAGGTTATTCCATAAGACTTACATTCTTCACATCCCTGTCTTGTGTTGCGTTTCTATGTGTTCTCTTGCCATGAATGCTTTGACTTTCAGACACTCTCTTTGCCAGAAATGAGCACACTTCCCAACTCCAAACGGCTCAGGAGATAAGTTGGTGGCATCTGGATGACAAGAACAAAATCCAGAGTTCTATTCCAGGAGAAGCATGCTCAGACATTCTTGAAACCCTGGGCAGCATATCATATGCCTATAATCCCAACACTGGTGAGGCTGAGGGAAGAGGATCACTATGAGTCCAAACTGTATAGAGAGACCATCTATTGACAATAAAAGCATTTTTAAAAAATCAAAAAAACTATAGATATATATTCTCATTGCCCAGCAGGTTAGTTGATAGATTTGGAGACACTGGCTTTCAGAACAAGAGCCCATGTGCACAGGAGTGAATATCACTTTTATTTAATATTCATTGCCTGATTTGAAACAAAATTTTCAAAGAAAAAGTCAGGCACAGATGACACAGAGAAATGACACTAATATTTTAAAAGCATGCAATAAGTTCATTAAATCTAAAATTTCCAGATGTTTTTTCAATTAGGGCCACTGAGGTTTCTAGTAAAATAAAACGACTTAATAGTATTGCCTTTAAAAAGTGCTGATACCATATTTATCAAATTGAAAGCATCCCACAGGGTGTACATGCCTTGTTCTTGGCCTCACAAACTGGATGAAATGCCTCTTCCCCATTTTACTGAAAAAGAGTCCTTCCTTAGATATGATACCACCATTTATTCTTCTTTTCTGGTGTCTTTTTTTAAAATTTTAATTTAT
>PVKN010033894.1:0-11938 GCA_004027915.1 Capromys pilorides
TTTTTTACATTTCAGTCTAGCATTGGCAGGGTAAGGCAGAGGCTATGAAAGAGGACAGCTACTAATGCCATGGCAGGCAGAAGTCAGCTTAGGGAAGAGCTGAGGACAGAGCTGTAATCTTCCAGTAGTGTCCACAGTGACTCCCTTCTTTGGACTAGGCCCAACCTCCTAAAAACAGATCAGCTATATTGTGCTTATATTCACTTTCCTTCTAAAGGCCCTGCCTATGAGAGTATGAGGCTCTTGGGGACATCTACATGTGAATAATAACACATGGATATCGCCAAGTTTTAGTAGGACAGACACAGCAACTGTGTCCTTCAGTCACTGTCAGAGGAAAAGTTCATACAAGTAGGACATAAGAAGTTACTATATCTCAGTGGAGAAAATGGACTATCCATGAAGATTGCTCATACAATGAGGACTCTAAAACTGTTGGAATGAAGAGCTGAATCCTTTTTATAATCATGAAAGTCTCAAGAGTTTCATGTTGAATAAACAAGACAAGTTGGATAATGATAAACTAAAGTGTAATTTAGGTAGTTTTATTTTTAAAACTGTGTGTGGCTTGTGAATACATAAATATTCATTGAATGTAGAACTCATGAATGGTATGATGTTCATTCATGGTCCTTCCTAAGATGTAAAGGTTGATGAAGAAAGTAAAGAAAAATTTGTTGTGTTTAAGTCCTTTAGAAACAGATGTAAGGTAAACATGACACAAAAAGGTAACGTTATTTAATATTAGTGATCGATAGGTGCAAAGGTATGTGCTATATTATTTTTGCATGCCTTATGGTTTTGACATATCATTAAAATTTCATATAATGTTAGTAAAAATATAGTAATAGTGTGGAAAAATTGTTCTGAGTTAAAAGTACAAAAGAATCTGCCACTGTAGAAGCTCCAGCTCTCCCCCTCAAAAAGCCCAAATATGAAATGTTAAATCATCTTCATAAGCTTAACTTACACTAAGGAGGGGGCCTTTGGTTTAACTCAGCCATTTAAGCATCTGCACAGGAAAAATGCAGTGCAGGGCAGCAGCCAAAAAAGGAAAAAAATCCTTCGTAACCTATACTAAAGCTTTTACTTGTCAAAGTCTCAGAAACTAGCCATGCCAAGTGTGAGACATGTACAATGAGTACAAACATGTACTTTGAATTTCTGTATCATTTTCCATTACTTCAGCATTCAGTCCTAAACAGACAAGTGTTATTGTGATGATTAAGTTCATTTTTATTCATTGGATGGACCAAACCTGATCATGTTATTTGGTCAAACCTAGTTTGCAGGTACACACATATCCCAGTTCACTCACACACTCTTCTTGAATTCAATCAGAGCACCCTATGATCATGACCTTAGTTCCATTTCTGAAACCGTTCCATGGCTCGCAGCTCCGCTGTCTTCCCACCATCACCTATTGTTCAGTTTAGTATCACAGAATGCTAAATTCTACCCTGTCTCCAGCTTTTTTCTCCCCATGTCTCATACTGACATCTCACAGATCTTTCAACTCATGTATCTCCTGCCTGCCTTACTCATAAGCTCTACAAGGTCAGTGCTTATGTCCAATTGATTGATTGACTGTTTGATTATCTTTAATGTATTTGGTACAGGCTTTACAGAGTGTTCAAGGCTCTCACTACATAGATTGGACTCATAGTGATCCTCCTGTTTTCAGGCTCTCAAGTGCTGGGTTTATAGGTATGTGCTACCACTAGTCTCAATCACTGTCTCATCATGTTCTGGGGAGGGCCGGCACCTGCATTCTGTCTAAGCAGGCACTTAAGTCTGCTGACCTATCTTGCTGGTCCTATGGCTGTTTTAAAACTGTTGCTTTCCCAGTAGTGTCTATCATGACACAGGTTTTATTATTGGCTACAAATATATAAAAGGATATCTCCCAATGTACAGTTAGGATGAATATGCCTCATTTACATTGAAAACTAACCTGCAGCTACCACAAGACAATATCTTAACTCCTCAAAGTGGTCCTTGAAACCTTCATGACGTGATCCATGATTATATCTCTATCTCATCTTCTTCCAATTCTCCACTTAATTTCTGAGCCTGTGATCTCAGCCCTGTATCTCTCAAGAAACAGAGTCAGTCTTGCAACAGCTGTGTTCTGAGTCTCCTGTCCTTGATGTATATTGTTAGTTGTTAGCACTTCACGGAACACCATTCTTCCTTGTTTCCTCAATATAAATCTTAATTTTGGCCAAAATTTACCTCATTCTATTGACTTTCATGACCACTGAAAGATCAGACTATCTACTTTTCCCAGGGCTTCCATACTTTGTAAAAGGAATTGTGGCCATGATGTAATGATCCCTTAATAAAACGAAATCCAGCAGATTTTATTTATTTATTTATTTATTTATTTATTATTTTTGTCTTTTTGAGACAGAGTCTCGCAATGCAGTTCAGGCTGGCCTTGAGCTCACTTTTGTAGCCCAGACTGGTCTTGAACTCACACTGATCCTCCTACCTCAGGCTCCCAAGTGCTGTGATTACAGGTGTGTGCCACCATGGCTGGCCAGCAGATTTTAAATTTTAGGTTGGATACTGTTTTATTTAATATTTTATCTCCAACATATAAAAGAATACTAAGTAAGCATTCCATCCATGAATGAATGAAACAAAAGGTAAGCCAATCAGGTTTAGCATTGTCCTTTTTCTCTGCCCTACCTACCCTGCAATCATTCTCTACTATGTTTTAGTATCCTTATTGGGATCTGGTAGGTTCCTCATTGGTAGCCACATGCCAAATGAAAAGGCTACAAGTCAGTGAACAGAGAATGACTTTATGTTAAGTATCCTGGACTTCCAGACTCTCCTCACTTCTTGGAGGAAAACAGGAATGTAGATACAAAAAAACAGGCTTTGTAGTTTTCTTACGATTTACTGCTGTAATTTCTCACACTCGAAGTTCTTTCATAGGACCAAAGTTGCAGATGCTCTTGGTTGCAATTACTAAGAAAAGCCTTCTGGGATGGTACCACCTGCCCTAATTAATAGACAAATATTACTGAATGTGGGTCATTGACACTCGCCAACACTCACATTTCTGAGAATAGATTTCTGTGGTTGTGCTACCCTTCACGGAGCCAATCTACTCATTTTGTATGGTTTGTTAAATAGGTTTCCATCTGTCAGAGGCTTCCCTGTGGAGTTGGTACATTTCATTTCAAAACCCCACAGAGATAAGAAGTCGGGGAAAAATTATTTTCTACATATCTACATGCTCTCTCTTTATCTTTTTCAATAGATTCAGAGCCAAGTAGGGGTTTTTAGCCCACATCAGGAGTCGGGGGACTGGCTGCTGGAATTCTTCATATGTAGTCTGCTGGGTGTGGGTGTAGACTAATTATATTAATATGTACTTTTACATGTTGGCTATGTGTATAGGATAAATTTCTAAAGAGAATACCTTAAATCTTACCTATTCTTCAAAATTTGGCTCAGCTGTCATTTCTCCAGGTAAGCTTTCCCTGTTCTCCTCAGGAGGTCCTCCTCCATACCCCAACTCTGCATTTTCACCTTGAATTAGAGCACTCTCTTTGCCAATCTTGATCCCCACTTAGATGATTAGTTCCTCAAGACTGAAAACAAACTGTTGTTCAACTTTGCAACTCAGTGCCTCACGTAAGGAGGCTCAATATGCTCAATTTATGTTGGTTAATGTCTCAGTTACTTTTGTCTCAACTCTGGGACAAAATACCCAACACACAAAATTAAGGAAAGAAAGGAATATTTAGCTCACAGTTTGTGTAGGTTTCTGTCCATACTGGGCTAGGTCTAAGGCTGAACGGCACATGGAGGAGGGCAGCACTTCATGGTGGTGGAAGACAGCAAAGAGCAAAGGAAGGAGTAGCAGCTTCAGCATCTAGTAAGCCTCTCTCCCTTCCTCAAATTGTATTCAGGCTATCTGTTCCAGGTTGAGTATAGCACTTACACCCATAATTCCGGCATTGGGTCATGAATTAATACAAACTCTATAAATCCAACCCACAGTCTGCATGAGATTTTGGGAGGGCAACTAGACACAAACCATAACAGTGAAATAGAGCTAAACTTTGGACCAAATGATAAATATAATTGTACTTTTCATTCTGAGAGACAAACTCACATTTAATCCTAAAACCCTGTTTGTCCAGTATATTTCTAGATTCTGATAGCTCATTTCTGCACATTAAAAGCTTATTGGTTTGGAAGGCTTGCTTATGATAACTCATCTCCACTTCCTCCCTCCTCATTTATTTCTGGACTACCACCATCTGGTTTTTGCTCTAATCACACTATTAAAACAGTGACTAAAGGTCAACAGTGGCATGCATATTTCTCAACTTATAACCACTTTTCAATTCTTAGCTAATTGGAGCTGTCAACAGCCATCAGCACTGCTGACTATCACATCTGCAAACACTTCCCTCTTGCTTCAGTTGACGCATACTGCCCTCCACTGCAATTTCCTCCTACCTCTGTTTGCCCTTTCCTTGTCATTGTTTCATCATTTCCTACCTGACCTATGAGAAGTGGAGCTGCTCAATGCACAACCCAAACCTTCTTCTCATCTCCTCGTTACATACTTGCTGTATGATTTCATGCATTCCCACAAATTCAATTACCGCTGACACACACATACTTTCCAAAGTACAGCTCTAATGCTGAGCACTTTTCTCAAGTTCAAACCCAATTCTCCAGCTGCCTGATGGAAATTTCTAAAGAATGTGACAAAGGTATCACAATTATAATACATTTTATGAATGACTTTATGATTCTGAAACCTTCTCTAAATTTGTTATTCTTGCAGATTTATCTATTTTTCCTTAAGTAACTCCTCAATTGACACATATTTCCCAGCCACTATTTAGGACTGAATCTTAGAGATATCTTGTGTCTCATTTTTCCTTCCTTAATTCAATAATACACTCATTTCCCATTACACATTAAATATCTTTTTTAATATATTTGATATAAAGTCTCACTATGCAGCTCAGACTCATAGTGATCCTCCTGTTTTCAGCCTCCCTAGCACCTGGATTACAGGCATGGTCTCAGTGGCCCTCTCAGCACACATGCCTGTGGAAGGGACCTGCGCAGTACATAGTGTCCATAATTATCTTTTTATCTTGTGTCATTTTGCTGATTTCCTTTGCAACATCAAAACCATGCTTTTAGGTACCTGAATTGTCATAACTACCTTCCAACTAGCCTCCTCACATTGTTTCTGAGCCTCTCTTCTACATTGTCTGCGATGTAGCTGATCCTATTTCTGAGACACAACCTTAAATGTACCTCCCACTTACCTAAATCTTTCAACAACTTTTTCTAAGTAAGTTGTTCAAATCCTCAACATTGCCTATAAGAACATAACCTATGTGTATGTCTTTGACTTACAAAGGAGGAAACTCAAACTAACTTAGACAACACAAGCAAAGGCATGGTGCCAGTGGTTAAATCCTCTGCTATCATAGTGGCCTTGCGTTTGCCAGAACTATTGCCATCCTAGAACCACTGATATGGAGCTGTGGAAATACCATGCTTATTGCTATACTGGCCACAGTGTCTGGAGACAGCACTGGGACATGGGGATGGGATGCAGTGAGGGGTGAAGGATAGATTAGGTGTCCTAAGCTGAAGATAGACGTTGATGCACTGCTCAACTTAACGTATGGTCTGAGAATGGAGGAGAGGTGTTTTTTCTAAGCCATGCTAATCCAGCTGGAAGCTCACAGCCACCACAGTGCCTACTAACCCTCATGTCTTTAACTCTGAGATTCACACACACCAGTTTGCCTTCCTGTCAGGTTTTTAAGTAAGTGCCATATCAAATATGTAAATGCTGTCCCTTTCAGCCACACACTCATCAAAGCTCTCACATATTGTTACCAAATTTTGTCTGGCTACCCCTAATATCACCTCCTGTGTTGGTGACCAATAAACTCTCTGAATGGGAGTGGCTTCCAGCAGCTGAGAGAGGAACAATGGTCCTTTCTTCATTACAGATTCAGTTCACCGAGGAGAAAAAAGTAAGGAAGGAAACCACATATGTGAGGGTTTTCCTTTTCTTCATCTCAGAGTGTCTGCCAAGGAAGGTACCCCTATGCAGCTCAATTTCTATATATTGGCCATGTTAGTTCTTACTCTGTATATGGGAAGCTAAATGTTTTAGGTGATGAGAGTGCTACACTAGCACACTAAATCAGGCATGAAAAAATGAGAAAAAAAAAAAAAAGCCAATTCCTCCTCTTTCCTAAACCAGAAGAGATTTATAAGGATGCAAATCTTCATAGAGAAGTTGTGCTTCAGTCATTCAGAACTTCTAATAGGAGGGAAATGCACAGTTTTACCATATGGGAACGTATACACATTTGATTCTTGATCTTCACCTACTGCCTTAAGTTACTTAGTCACTTGGAATCCTTTCTCCTCATGTTTAAAATATGGGGAGTACACTCTATTGAAAGGCTGTTGAAAAGATTAGGGGCACTGTGTCTAAAGTATTCCCAGAATTAGTCATGGCACTGTGTGCTATGGGAGCAGGTGGACTCTGATATCGAAGTGGCTGAGTACCATGAAATGTTAATTTTTGCTCAGAAGAAAGGCCAGTATGTTTGTGGCATTTCCTGCACCTTGTGGCCATTCCTCCAGGGCCTTAGTATCTTTTTTTTTTCAGATACTGGACTAGGAAAGAGAGTGAGGTGTACACATTGAAGCACTAATAAGCAAGTCCTGCCTGAGGGTGGAGAGGCACTTTATTCCTGCTAAATTTCCGTGTCCACATGCAGGCACACATCTTCATCTGATGACAAAAACAACAGACACACTATGTAGCTGCACATGTTCTAGAAGATAAGACAGGCTTGAAAAAGCTTGCCAGCTCCCCTCCTCGGCCCAGCACACAGTAGGTGTTTGAAGGAGGTAGGCATGTTCTCACCCTGAGTAAATACTTATTGTTGCCAGACTGCATACCAAGCACTCTCAAAGGCTTCAAAAGAAACCCGATGTTTAACCTCATTGTGATTACTTGCTGTGAACTGTTTCTCAGTGGTCATCAGTACTCCTGGGGAAAAAATACTTCTCAGGCAGAAAATCAATGCTTCGTGCTTCAGCCTTTAAGGAACCTGGGTACTACCATGCCCACTATGTCTGCTTGAGGAACACCTACTTACCTTTAGTAGTTAGCTTGTTAGCTAAACTTTTTCCTCATCAATGCAGTCAGCCCTCAGATAGTTATTAAACCCTCCATCTGCTCAATAAGTACTTGTCTCGATTTCTCCTGCTTGCTTCCTGCTAGTCTAGTGACTGATTTCTAAATCATAGAAATCATGATACTTTGAAGTGACTAATTCTTTGTTGCTGGAAACTGTACTAAAAGTTCTAAGACATTAAGCAGCATTTGAACCCTCTGCTTATGATATGCTGATAGCAAACCCCTCCTTCTCCAGGCACAGTCATCAAAGATGTGCCTAGACATTGTCAAGTGTCTCCTGATGTATGGCAATATATAATTCAACTCAATATGAGAAGTCTTGCCCTACTATAGTTATGTATTTACACATTTCTGTGGGATAGTAAGACAAGTTCATATCTTATTCATCCCCTGCCCCAGACATGGGATCAGTATTCTTCCCATTTCTTTGCTTTATTTTATTTATTCACTCAAAATAAATATGATGTAAAGAATAACACAAGAAACAATGATGTCTAAAAGAAAGAAGGAACATGAGTGACAAGGGTGAATATTTTAATCCTGGTACAGAGGTAAGGAATCAATAACAGTATGAGAGGATTGCAATGAAAGCTAATTTGGGTTCAAGAGTTCTGTGCAATCTCCTTAAGGCTTTCTGTAAAACTGGCCTCTTGTTCTGGGATGCGTACAACTTTAAGCCTTCCAGTCTGTTTTTCTTGGACGCTCTCCACAGATTTGCATTAGCAATCTGAAGTGTGAGAATAAGAAGATGAGAAGGAAGGAAGCTTCCTCATCCTGAACATTTCTCTAGAGGATCTTTGCACTCCAGACTTCTGCTGAGCTTCATTACGTGAGCTGAAGGCTTGTGAGTAAGTCCAAGAAACGCTATCAGTGCATTGGGGATTGTGAGCGAAGAAGCGTTCTTGAGCTCAGACAGCTGGTGTCCAAGATTCTCAGCGTTTGGCTGGGCTAAGACTCCAGGTGAAATGGGCCAATGTGAAGTCATTGGTGTTTCTCCCCAGGATTGTTCACAGAAGCTCAAAGCAAATGTGACTCAGAGTTACTAACACAAAAAGTGTATGTTCAGAGATAATTCTCTGTGAATATTGCACGTCTATACAGGGCCTCTGGACCTCTGAGCAGATGCATTTGTAATCAAATGTAGATATTTATATTAGAAGACATTGCAAGAGAAAATAAAGACTAGCCCCCTCCTTATGATGGCCCATGATAAATTTCTACTTCCCTTATCAAGGAAAACTCATATTCTGGGGTGAAAAGGAAATCTCTCCACAGTCTGTCCCTGTATCTGTCTCTATCTCTGTTACTCTTTCTCTCTCTGTCTCTTTGTCTCTATTTCTATCTTTCTGCCTCTGTCTCTCTCTTCTCTCTCCTGTCTCTCCCTCTCTCTCTCTGGATAACACAAAGCAGCTCTAATTCCAGATCCTTCACCTGTAATGGACCCTGCTATATATACGTTGTACAGTCACTATTAAGCCTTGGACATGAAACGGATCTGATGCAAGATATTGCACCAGCTATTACTTCTGTGGTGAATAATAAACAGTCTTTGTCTCAATCACATATCTCATGTCAACTGGAAAGCAGTCTAAAATTTCATGCTTGTCACATTTAATCTAACACAACGTTTTAAATTTTTAAAGTCTTCAAATATATATTCAACAGTTGCTGTTGCTTGAATTTTGTATTGCATTACCTATTAAATGGGTGTAATAAAGCATTAGTAATAGTTTAAATTCTAAGAACGCATTATAGCAGAAGACACATGCCAATTGGTTACCTCAAAACACTTCCCCTTACTCTGAAGTCACTTATCCTACAATTCTTGCCATTTTTTGAAGAATTTTCTCAAATCCTTTCAGGAGAGTCCTAATTACACTTTGTCATGGATAACTTGATATCCCAAATCAACTCAAAACATTTATCCTTCACAAACATTCTGTCTTTGGGTAAGAGCTAAATGCCAGATGGTACTGATTCCAGTGAATGAAGGGATGAAGACACACAGCAATGTTGCTGTTCCATGGAAATTGCTGTACATAATGTAAGTTGACTCAGGACACTGAAGTCGCCACGCTTGAGCTTGAAAGAGAATGCAGAACTGCTTCAGAAAGTGACAAGGATGATGGCATAAGGACATTCAAAGTGGCAAGGAGTGCTCTGAGGAGGGTTATTGGTAATGCCTCTCTCATTGTAGCAATGTTTTTAATTTAAATATTAGCCATCTTGTTTGATCACATCTTGTACTTCAGAGAACCCTCTAAGCTTGTAGGGCACAGCAAAAAGTTAAACAGAAAAGGTTCGATGAAAATTTCATTTCAGGGAGTGGGCCAAGAATGCATGACTACAAAAATTAAAATGCTGTGTGTATACGGTGACAACTGTGAAAAACTCCCAGCAAGAGATGCAGCAAAGCAGGACCACAGGAGGAGCAGGAGCTAGCTGAGAGGAAACCGTAATATGAGGTCTGTCTGTGTTGGTGTTTATAATGCTTCTGTTCCACAGAGATTGGTGTAAAGATTTTGAATTGATTTAGGACATAGGTAGGAATGAACTTAAAAAAGGACTACATTGGTATCTCTGGAGCTGGTCTGAATAGACATGTCTGAAGGTCAGCTGAAAGGACATTTCCAGGACAAAAAGAGCAATTTGAGATGTCTGAAATTTTTTCAATAAGGCCAATGAAGGTAGAAGAGAGTTACAAAAGGGGAGACTGGTATAGAGTAAGGAAGGCAATAGTGGGTGTGCAAAACTGGATATCAGGGTAGGAGCTCAGTGTTATTTTATTTCATTTTGGCAGTGTTTTTTTTTTTTTCTTCCATTTTTCTTTTTGTTGCTGTTGTTGCTGTTGTTTAAAGAAAATAAAAAACTAGTGAAAAATTGGAAATGATGCCAAATTTCACTAAACAAGATGATAGGAATTCAACAATGGTTATTTTCTTTCTTTTTGCTTTGCCAATTTATTTTATTTTATTTCATTATGTCATATTTGCTATGGGAATGGCATAGAGATGCATATACCCAAAAATATATAAAATTCAAATGAAAGAGAAACTCAAGGAACAAAGTCAGACTTGGAAATCAAGAGAACAGCACGACAGGGCCTCGAACGTGCATTGCTTTGAAGGTGCAGTGTTACCACCTTCCTTCCTTTGGGCCTGGTGCCATGGTGGAGATGAGGGCAGAGCAGGCTTCAACCCACATCATCAGGACTGTTGCAGGGATGAGCTCTTTCTTTGCAATTGAAAGCAGTTTGAAAAGGCTGCCTTCTCCTCCCTAAGCACATCCATCTGATGCTGCCCAAGTCATGATTCTCACAGTTCACCAAGGAGAACAAAATCCACAAAGTTTCAGTTATGCGAGATCACATTTGAACAGAGCACAGGAGGGCTTGGCCTACTGGTGTTGGCATCTTACGTGGTCAGAGAGAAGGTAGCAAGCTTTCTACAAGGGTGCTGATCAGAACAAGAAAGAACAGCAATGGTGGTGACACCTGAAAATCTGACTTGAAAAATCCCTCACTTATCCTGATAATACGATGTTTGGAAAAGCCTTAGAATAATTCTAAACTTTCTCAACTATAAGATAAAATTATTAATAAAGGAAGGACTAATTATTCAGAGCAAAAATTCAAGGGGAAATGCAAACATAAAGCTGTCTGGAGCTCAAGAGATGCTACTGTTCAGGATCTAATATTCTCTGGCTATTTGCTCAGGAATATTTATTATTCCTGCAGCTAAAGTCATGTCTTCTCTGTGGTTATGATTATGGATCTAATGACAACAGAAAGTGATTTAGTGGTTCTATAGATGGAGGAATGTAAAGAATCAGAGATGGAAAAGACAATCTTTCCCTACTTACATGTTAATTATTTTAGAATAATTTATATTCGCAGAAGACAGGAGCCATTCTGTCTGCGACCCTCCTTCATGGACACAGATTCAGAACATCTGCAGAATGGAAGACTGGAGCTGAGGCTATAGGTTCCGTTCAGGTTTTTTTTGTTGTTGTTGTTTTGTTTTGTGTTTGTTTGTTTGCAGTACTGGAAATTGAACTCAGGACCCTGCACTTGCCAGACAACTACTTATTCCACTGAGCTATCTCCCTAGCCCTAAAGGTTTCTTTTTGAAAATCTATTTCCATAGCTTTCAGCATGCACTTACCTATATATAGAATTGCCTGAAATTACATTTGAAACCCTGAATATTACTTATACCACTAATCATATTTCTAAAATATTGGTAATGTAGTTTGAAGTGTCTTTACACAATAGTTCAGGGCAAGGAAACATTAGACACAAGTGAATACTTGGTCATTAACTGTTAGACTTGTTTATTATTTAATGCAATGTAAATGTCCTACTTAAATTTTAATGTAGCTTCCTTTACTAACTTCCCCATATCTTTATGCTGCAGCTATAGTTTCTTCCTTTTCTCAGCCAGGTTTTTTAATGAAAGGTCCACAGACTGTCTTGAGAAGTCTCAAGGTAAAGAGTGTGCATATGTGAGTCTGTGTGTATAGATATGTGTGTATAAATATGTGTGTGTGTGTCTGTGTATATGATGTTGATATTCTACTCTTCAAGGTCTTTCTTAAAATACAAAAAAAGAGCCCTGATCTCTAGTCACTTGATTTAATATTCATGATTTATCTTACTTAAACAAAGCCTTGCTATAGAGATTTCCTTCTTCTGATGTTCTGATCTGTCCCATGATA
>PVKN010033895.1:0-11937 GCA_004027915.1 Capromys pilorides
ACATACATATTTGACGCTTGTTAACTAGTCAATTAGTATAAAAGCAATTAATTTTAAAAGTTATACCTGAATAGTACTGACAAATGACCTTTATTCATATCAGAGCATCAGTTAAATATGAAATTTTTTTCCCAGTATAGAGTAAAATAATTTACTTCAGCAACACATACGCATTTGAGATTTGTGCTCTGAAAGCATTTATTATAATTACCTTTGATTTCTACATAGGGAAATATAAATTACTTAATTTCACATTCAGAATGACACATAAATAACATACCATCAGGATACATTTTGAATGGTAACTACGGAAAAATTAATGACAAAATACTGGTCACTTTTAATACTTTTAAATGTTTTTAAGAATGAGAAAAAGTCTGATGCAAATCTTGTAAGTGACCCATAAAGCCAATTTAATGTTCTATATTAATTTAGCAATGGGTTGTTCACATACTACTTCACAATCAATTCTCACTGAGGAAATGGTAGCAAAAAATCCAGACTGTGGCTTATGAATACACAATGACAAAGACACTAAAGCTCACCTAAAATTCTTTGTAAGTCTTTAATCTGAGAGCTTGGGCATTCAGACAGAAACTATACTTCATTTATTTTATGAGACAACCTCAGTAAACTCTCATGCCACACAGTTGCAGGAGGCTACTTCACTAAGCATACCTATGCAAAGAATAAAACATATCCTTAATACTTAGCTAACTGACCGGATCTGCTAGTTCATGACAGATCCTACTTGCTTCAGCTGGCAAAGGAACTCAGGTACCTTGGAGATGGAGTAATCAGTCCTGCCACTGGGTCATGCTGCCTGCTGACAATGGTGCCAAGTTCAGGTTACATAAAAAGATCTATATCTATATCTACACATAAATATAGATATATAAATTTTCATACTTAACAGATGCTTTGATATGAATAAAGGTCATCTGTCAGTACTATTCAGGTATAACTTTTAAAATTAATTGCTTTTATACTAATTAACTAGTTAACAAGTGTCAAATATGTATGTGTATATTTCTGTATCCATGTACAAGACATATATATATATATATATATATATATATATATATATATATCAGGTGATATAAAGACAGGTAATGCTCATTTGTGCCCATCTTCACTAAGACAAAAATGATATAGTGAAAGGCCATCATTTCAGTGAGTTTAATGTGAACCTGTGTAAAAGTCTGACAAGTCAAATATAACACTTAACGGTTTGGACTGGCCTTTATCCACATGCCCTTATTTTAGTGACCTACATATAACAGAAGAAATACTGAATATTGGGAATAGGGAATGGCCTTTTAATCTAAACAATTGGGACAGAATGGCAACTTTGCCACAAGAACTCAGTAGGCAATGGCTCCTCCCACAATAATTCTTACCAATCAATGCAAACATTTCCTGTGATGCCAACATTTTTCTTGTCACCTTCATTATTAAAACAGACATAGTAATTATCAATTGTGGATTTCTAAACATGCACATGGGTTAGCTGTTCTTTAATGTGGAATGACACAAGACAGGAGAACGTACTACATATGTAGAAAATCTTGAGTGTTTGATTGCAATTTTTGTTCAGCAAAGTAATTTACTTTAAATCTCAAGATAATTTTTCTCTTGAGATAATAAAAATAATGTGGACTGAATAAACACATCAGGGGTTAATGTTATACAGAAGAGCATGGCTAAACTGTTTTTATTTATTACCTTTATCTCTTCTTCCTACTCATCAGGTAAGCTTGGCTTGGAAGTTTGATGATTCCAAGAGAAAAGATTGCAAAGGATTATTTTGCAAGCAATGGACGGGCAAATGCAGAAGTTCATGTTGCTTTTGATTTTGTTATGGGCTCCTTTTCACCTGCCCTCTCCTCTGAGGAATGTAAGACATCTTAGCTTCCTCTAGAGAGTGTGAAGGGGAGAGACACCTGGGGGGTGGCGTTTCTGAACTGTCAATTCTGCCTGCGGCACAGTAGGTAGAAGTCACTTTGCACTTCATGTATTTCCCACCAATATCCATTTGTGAACAGAATGGAAAGGAGAGGAAGTCACAGCACGAGAATAAGAATGATGGAAGATGATGAGGGTGAAGGCAATACCACCTCCTTTCTTGTTTCCTAACTTCTAATATCTCCACTGTTTCAATACAAATCATCTATACTTCAGATGGTCATATATTTGCTAATCAGGGCCCTGTGACTTCCTCTGAAGCTTAAACATCCAGTATAAGATACTGAATCTACTCCTATTTCTTTATTGGGTGGCAGAAATAGTTTTCTTTTTAAAAAAAAAATAAAATGAAAATTTGAAATCATGCCTCTGCCTGCCTTGTTTTTACCATTATTTTCTTGTCTGGATTTGTGCTGCATTCTAACATGCTTGGAGATTTTTTAAAAGAGTAGACATTTCAATAGTGAAATCAATGATCTGATTCCAGGACCTTACAGTTTGTTTTCTGTATTGTGCCATGAACAAAGAGGTATTTGATAGCTAGCATTTCTAGTCAGGAACAAACATATGGTCTTGGACTAATTCGAACTAAAAGCACTTGTATACAAAATTCAAAGGAAATGAAATATTGATTGTAATTTAAAATAAAGATATTAAGTTTGGTTTAGAGGGTTCTCTGGTATAAATACTAATGTCTTCTCCATGCTTAGAATTACATTAAAATATGTTCTTCTTTAATTCTTTTGTTCCCATCTCATTTATCTTCTCTCCTTCATCGATCTCTTGTTCCTATAAAAATAACTGTATTTAATAAATTAAAAAAAATGTTGAGCCAGGTGCTATGGCACACACTTGTAATCCCAACACTCAGGAAACTGAGGCAGGAGGGTTGCCATGAGTTTGAGGCCAGTGCAGTGGGCTACACAGTGAACTAAGGCCAGGCTGAACTACATAGTGAGAACCTGCCTCAAAAAATACTTAATTATAAGATTTCCATAAGAAGTGTCACAAGATATCAAGTATACAATCTGGAAAGGGATAGCCAGAATGTCACTCATTTTATCACTCAATAAATATTTATAGAGAAACTGGCCAGGTCATATAATACAAATATTTCTTACCCTACTAGAGGTTTTATTAGAGAAAACAACACAAAAACAAACAGACAAAAACCCACCAGCACCACAACAAAAACCAAGAAAGTACGCATACGATTAAATTTCAGAAAGGCAGAGCACTAGAATTCAGTTTAGGGATGATATGTTGGCAGAGCTATGACAAATGAGAAGCAGTTAAGTAGGTGAAAAAGTATAGAGAGAAGGCTGTAGGACTTCTCCTAAGGATGTCCAAATAGCATATTTTCAAAATATGCTCTAGACTCTTATCATATCATTTCATATAATCTAACAACGACTTCTGTTTCCCGTACAGGTGACTGACTTTATAGTCCAAGAATATCTCTTCACTACAAGCGCCCATGGGCTACATAAACTACAACAGAGATAGTAAGAAGAAGAAAAGATTGATATTCATACAAAGAGAAACCAACAAGAACTACTGGTCTCACCTCTATAGACTACGAGAAAAAATATTTCTGAGAAAACGTACCATTTGCCTGAGCTCATAAAGCTAAAAATACCTATGTAATTGATGAAACTCCAATATAACATAAAAGTACTCCAGTAACATACTTTAACACTGAGGAAAGCCAAGAACAAATTTTCTTTGAAAGAGAATATTCTCAATGGAGAATCCCACAGTTTACATATTTATTAAAAAAAAAAAAAAAGGAAGTTGCCTAATGCAAAAGTGATGAGAAAAACAAATGATAAATTTTCATTCGCCTAGGAGATTTAACAATTTCAAGTTTGAAATGTACCTAATAAAGCAGCCTTAAAATATCTGAAGTAGGGGCTGGGGAGATAGCTCAGTAGAACAAGCCGGCAAGCGCAGGGTCCCGAGTTTAATCCCCAGTACTTCAGAAAAAAAAAAAAAAAATCTGAAGCAAAACAGAGTAAAACAGAAAAAGAAACTGCCACATGGACCTGTCTCCATTCACCTTGGTGAATACCCTACAGATCACACAAGAAAAAATTATTATAGGTTTATTAGCCATATGTATATACATATGTATGTATGTATGTATGTATTTTTAATTTTGACACAGGGCCTCACAAGTTACTTAGGCAGGACTTGAACTTGAAAGCTTCTTTTTTAGCTTCTTAAATGCTAGGATTACAGGCATGTGCCACCATAACCAGTCCTTCTTCTCTCTGCAGTAAAGGCAACATTTAAGGGGAAATTCATGGTCCTCAGTGCATATATTTTAGAAAGCAGAAAAGTTTGTCAAAGCTAAGTGAAATAACAAAGGTGGGTAAGTATAACTGAAGAAGTAGAATGAATAATTAAAGACATAATTTAGCAGTGTACTACAAAAAAGGGCTTGCAGGGGTAATTTTGGGATGATAGAAACATCCTATAGCATGGTGGATAGATGCCTGTGCATTTATCACAACCCACAAAACTGTAAGAATTATTGAGCACAAAGAGTGAATTTTACTGAAAGTGAGCCTAAAAAAACCCAAAGCAATAGTCTCAACACTGTACTCACCAGGATTTGAGGAATTCTAAGGTAGCATTCTTATTGTGACAAAATTGTGATACAAGTTCATTGAAGAAGGAAGGGGTCTAAAGCTTCTGCCCTGGTGAACTTCAGAAAACTATTGTGACTGGAAGTGGGAAGCTAATGACTGAGTGAACAACATGGGCTGAACTCCAGCTGGCAAATTCTGAAACTGCTGTCCCTACATCCTTGGTGGAAATCTCACAGAAAACAGATGATGAATAGTGGATGGGAGAAGTCTGATTTTCTACTGTTGGGAAGTTAAAGAAAGAAAAAAGGTTAATGTGCATTTTGTGAACATGGATAAGCAGTCTAGCTCTTGATTCTATTCCTCGGTAACCTGGTACGTCTGCTCTTGTTTCTTCCTCTCAGGTTTATGTTCATCAGCTCTCTTATTCAGTGTTTCAGAAAAGTTCAAACAGCTTGGCGTGAATGGAAAACAAAGGTGACTGGTTTGGTGGCCTTCATAACTTTCCCAAGTTGCCATGTACCTACTTACTTGGCATGGGGATGGGATTCCTGGAGGGTTCTGGCTGTGTCACTCTATTAGGCCTACAAAGCTTCCTGAGCATGGGAGAGGAGGGTGGGGAGATTCCAGGAAATAAGCACTGCTCAAAACCCACCTGCGAGGCTTGTTGCTAAGGCAGTGACACTCTCCAAATCTACCCGAGGACTGCCAGTCTTGTTATATAAGGATTCCAAGAAACTTGAGTAACTCATAAAGGTTGAGTATCTCTAATTCAAAAAACCAGAAGTCCAAAATACCCTGAAGTCTGAGTGGCGTGTAGTGGTGCATACTTGAAATCTTAACAGTAGGAAGGCTAAGGCAGGAGGAATGTCAAGAATTCAAAGCCAGCTTGGGCTACTTAGTAACACCATGTCCAAAAATCAATCCATCCATCAATCAATCAAAGAAAATAAACAAAAATACTCTCCAATACTCTGAAATCTGTACCTTTGAAAAACAGGGAGGACCAACCAGTATATTCCACAAACACTGTAAAATCTGACAACTCTGAAACTCAAGCATTTTATATAAGGTGTACTAACCCTGTACTCTGCACATTAAAAGTATTACCATTTGATATTTAAAGACTATTGTATCATTAACAAATATTTCCTTCACTATGAGGCCTACAAGAAGAATCACGGTATATAAGGAAAATTCATGTTATTACATTGAATGGATAGACACCAAGGCAGTGTGAACTTAGAACCAATTGTTCAAAGTCAAATAGTTCATAGAAGAGCCAAGAAGGAAACAGATGTTTTAATCCTAGTTTACTGACATTTCTAATATGCCAGGTCTGCCCTCTCTCCTACTTTATCTCTGCTTTTGTTTTTCCATTGTTGTGGAAAACATAATTACTCATTAAGTGGATAATTGTGGTTGGGTAGGTATAGATATTACTGCTCAGAATTTTTTTTTTTTTCTTTTCAGAACCAGGGATTGAACTCAGGTCCTTGTACTTGCCAGGCAAGCACTTATTTTACTGAATTATCTCTCCAGTTCCCCTCCCCCTTTTTTTATGTATTTAGTACAGGATCTACAGGTCTCACTATACAGATGGGACTCAGTGATCTTCCTCTTTTCCACCTCCCAAGTGCTGTGATTACAGTCTGCCTCACCATGCTCAGTCTCTATCACAGTCTCGGTGTGCCCCTGGGGGATGGGGCCAGCACGGCATGCTAGGGATTGAACCCTAGTCCCTGCATCTGCGTAAACAGGAGCTTTAGTCTGCTGAGCTATGTGACTGGCTCTATTGCTTAGAAATTTGATTAAGACAGATTGGGGGTTGTTCTATAGTTTCTCAAAGAATAGAAATGGTCTTTTTGTGTATATTTAAAAGACACTCATCAATACAATTCTCCTGCTTCTGTATGTGTAGCACAGAGGACAACGTCTCCTGATCGGCCATACTACACCAGGGTAACTCTGCGTATGCTGCCTGCCCCAGATGTAAGCCTCCACATCAACATTCGCGTGGCATTTAATTAATTATTTTGAGGTTAAATCATAAATCCAAGACCAGAATGGAGTCATAGTGAAAATTTCTGATGGTTCCACTTAATACAATATCTATGATACTATTAAAAATGCACCACTGCTTCTAAAATTAGAGGCAGGAAGTTGAGATATAATTTCAAAATAGTCAAGGGGAAACATTATCAACCATGAAGCAGGAAGTATCATAACACAATGATTTGAGTGAGGCCCATATAGATTGCTCACCACTGTGGCATGATCTAGCATACAGGGAAAACAGGGGTTATTTTATACATACTACAGTGATGTTGTCCTCTTGTACCTTACACTTGAAAGCCAGTACATCTGAGGTGGCCTTTGTAAGGCATGCAGCACCTTTCTGAGGGCCCTGATAAATGATAGACAAGCTAGTGAATACACCGCATGTCTCGCATTATTAAACTGGGACATAAAAGCCACATTGTGTTGCTGCTTTCATTTCTGTCCTCAGCTTGATTTACAAAACCAAGATGTATAAGCACAAATATCAACCTAGAACTTTGCCCTGCTGCGCATTGTCTCAGAGCCTCTTTTCTCCTTCCTATCAGTCCTTGTGGTACTATCACCAAGTGAGTGGCTGTGCTATTCATGGGTATGTGTGGTTACCATCCTGCAGGAGTGCGTCAGTTTCTGTCCTTGACTCACTTTCTTTCTTTCTTCCTTTCTTTTTAACTGTCTTCCTCAGTCTTGGGACCAGCCAGGGCTCTTCTCTTTAACTCTGTTCTTTCATTTCTGAAACACTCAGAGTGCTATTCAGAGATGTGCCACACAGAACGCACACACCCAGAGACCTCGGCACTGTAATAGGATGCACTCCCTGAAAAATTTCAAATCCACACAGCGCTGCTGTCCTTCACTTCCGTCAGTAACAAAAGGCAATCTTGCTTCCTTTTGAATTTTTGACAAGAGGTGGTTCAGGTAATGAGCAAAACGACTCACTGAGTACTATGTCTTCTTGACAGATGTAAAAATGATCATAAAAAAGAGGACAGCAGACACTGTAGAAAGACTTGACATTGGCAGCATTTTAAACAAAAGTCTGTATCAACATCAGATGCTGGAGACTTGGACAAGAGAAGCATGCTTTCGGGAGGGGAAGTTGTTAGGACCTGAATATTCTATTAGCAAAGAATTAAGAATATAACTGTCTACACAATGCAATGTTCCTACTTGGCATGATTCAGTGCAGCCCTACTATCTATTTTTCATATTTTTCCTCTCCTCACAATTCATGTCCTTGTGGACTGTGTGACAAAGGGAACATATAAGGACAATAACAGTAATCAATACCCATGCAGGTTTTCTAGTTGTCTGGTATTTCTAATTGTCTTCTATTTCTCCTCTTTAGCTGAGGGGAATCTGAACTTTGAAGAGGTTGAATGATCTGCCTAACAGTTTTTAAACTTCAGAGCTGGGATTCTAGTGGACAATTCTTGCTTCTTTACTCATTCATTGTGGCAGCATGACATTGCTGAATATTAACTATTACAGAAAACATCGTAATTCGTAGCTTATTCTTCCTAACTTCTACCCTCAACTGCAATTCAGTTTTTGCTTCAAGTAGCACTTCTTCCCCTTTTCTCCTTCAGTTACATGCCATTTAATACAGAATCAAAAATGGGCTCAAATTTCTACGTTAAGCATCGGGCTACCTGACTACGTTTATATTTTACTTTTAAACAGAGTCAATGTGTAATATTAAGCATAGAATATGCAGGAACACATAAACATATCTTAAATTACAAGTTATCATTATAACAAACAATACTTTATAGAATAAAGGTAACCGTAGCAACCTCTGATTTAAATCAGTCTGCCTCTTAGGTGGAGGTAGCAGCTCATACATCCCTCAGTAATTTTCCATTATAATGTGGCTCAAACATACATATTTGAGGGCCCATTAGCTGCACTTCCCCCTTCATGCTTACACTTTAATTCTACCTCTTTAAATTGGTGATTAAAATATTCTGATTAAATAACTTTTGGTGCTATTTCACTGGAGTCTTCCTATTTCCTTGTATTTCAGTTATTCATTAGGAGGAATTAAAGCAGAATTAAAAGACAAGAGAGAGTTTTAGTGAAACACTTCCTGACACTGGCTATCAAAGACTAGACTGGTCCCCACTGGTCCCTGAACCCTACAGAAGTGGAGCATGGCACATTTAATTTGGGATATTGGGAAAAACTACCATTGGTAGTATTTTCCTAATTTCCAAGCAAGCACAGTATCCGTAATGAAATAAAAGCCTGAATAGATTCTAAACTCAGATCAATCTTTTTTTTTCTTTTGTCATAGTGGGTACTAAACTCAGAGACCTCACACTCATACATGCCCCTGCACATTTTTAAGTTTTAGTCAGGGTCTCCTAGGTCTCTAAATTGTCCAATCTGGGTTCACACTTACTTATGGTCCTCCTATCTCAGCCTTCAGGATTCTATATTGTGGACTGAGAAGTGGCAACAGCCAGGGTTGGGACAGATACTTACCCATGGTGTGTGTGTCCACAGTGTGTGAGGTACTGTGTCATGGGAGACAGAGATCATTTTACTAAACCTGTCTCTTGTGAATGAAAATTAATTTCTGCTTTCCAAATGCAAGCTAGTGGAACTGAAGCATATGCATATGTCTTTCATTTAAATGTACATGATAATGAGCTATCTACAGATAAAATGTTTTTAATGTTTAAAAGACTTATTAGATATTTTCTTAAATCCTGTGATATTCATCTGATAATGGCCAGCAGAAAGATAAACATCAAAGGAGAATACACAGGTTGCACAGATTAAATCCATGTATAATTACCTTGACAGAATAGAATGATCATAGACAAATATTGATATCATTATTGATTTGGTAACAAATTTGACCCAGGAGGTAAAATAAACAAGAAATTAATATTGTTCTAATTTCTTGTTTATTTAAGGAGGAATATTAATCATGGCATTATTTAGTCATAAAATATTTATTAAAACATTATTTTGTGCTAGGAGTTTCATAATTGCCTTTTCTTCAGGGCAGGGGGTTAGGACAAAGTCTCGCTTGTTGTCCAGACTGGCTCATAACCCATCACCACACAGCACAGCTCAGGTGGGCCTTCAGCTTACAATCCAGCTGCTGGGCCTCTGGACTGCAGGATTCTAGGCATGTGCTGCCACGCACAGCTCACGAGTGTTATCTTTGGCCAGGCACTCTTGTAGGAGCCATGAGATTCACAGCAGCTTGCTTAGTGAGATGGTAAGTTTAATTTTATACATGCAGAGTTAATGGGACTAGCAGAACATTTGAGCTGCCAACTGTCAACAAAGATCTGTAGCTCGGGACAGTAACTGAGGTTGGAATTATCTGCATATGGGGAAGTCACGTTACAAGTCACAGAAGGGGTGAAATCACTGCACTAAAACTGTTCCCTAAAAGAGTAGCTCAGGTTGAAATTTATGTGAGAAAAAAGGAATCTGGAGAACAGGTGAAAAGACACGGGTAAAAAAAAGAAAGCCAAAAGGAAGATCAAGTTTGAGCAAAAGCAAGGAGCTCATTTCAAGAAGTCTTGTTAGCAGCTAAAGAACTACAAACAAAATATGGGTAAGGGTATGAGAAATAAAGATGAGAAGAAGGAAGACGGACTGGTAGCCTGACAAGTTAACAATACAAACAATATGATGCTATATTATTTTTTGAATGAATACTTCTGGGACAGACATTGTTTTAAGTGCTTGATATTTATTAATATTCACTATAAGTTATGAATTATGAGACAAATTTTTTTGCCTTCCTCACAGGGAAATCTGAGACATGAATAAATAGTGAAAGTTACCAACACACAGCATTATACCGTTCCTAAGGGTCTATTGTGAACACAGACATTCTGAGTTCTGAGTCCCTTGGTCACTGCCTTGTCTGCTATGTAAAGCTCCTGTAGGTTTGTGGGGAGGTTGAGAAAGGCATACAAAGGGGGAAGGATGGAGCAATAGCTGAAGCAAGGCCACAGGCAGAGGGGTAGGTGTGGAGCATTTCCTTTACAAGAGCTCTAGGCTAGCAAAAATGAAGAGCAGGAGAGTGACGTGGGCAGATCTTAGCCAGAGGAATAGAAATGTGCAGGCCTACATGACAGACTTTTCTTGGCTTCTAGATAAAGCAAAAGGACAGGCCCCTGACTTACAGTGCTAAATGGGAACATATTTAAGTATCAAAGTGGGAGAAAAAGCGGGGGACAGACTCAGCATAAAGCCCACAGTTTATCTTGCCCGATCAATGATTTCGTCCTATGACAGAAAAGCAAGGATCCTTAGCCATGCATACACTTATCAACAAATTCTTCCTAAACACAAATATGTACTATAATGGGAACTATCATTTAAGGACACTTAAAACAGTATGGATCCTAGCACCTGGTAGCACAGAAGAACTAAAAGGCAAATCCTGCTCTCCTAGACATTTTTTCTTTCTGTCTTTCAAGTGGCTTTGCCAGGAAAAAGAAACAAAGTGCAGCCCACCCGAATCAACAGTACACTGATGTACATTTCTCCTTTATCTTTTTTTCCTTATGAGAAGTGTTTGCTATTTTAAATCCGTTACTAGGTGATGATGGCAAAGCATATTTTTCTCTCTTTTCCCACATCAACCTTATACATCTCACTATGAATTTGCAAGGCAAAATACCTGTTGCCATGCACGTGGGAGGCGCAGAACGCAAAGCTGTAATGGAGGAGGGTCGGGTCAATGACAGCACCGTTTTCTGAGTGTTCCATCAGCTCTGTAAGGTAGCACAGGTGTCTGTGACAGCCTCTCACGCCATAGCGGGCGCAATACTCGTCTAACACAAAGACTTGGCCGGGGCTAAACCATCCCTGAAAAGAAAAAAAACAGGAGAGTAGAGAGAGTGAGAGAGATGAAGAGACATTCGCTCATTCTATACTAAGATTTGTGTCTCTGTGTTTTGTAGATATCTTTAGCCAATGTAAGAAGCAGGTTAAAGTGTGTTTTGACAATGACTTTGTTAATGATTTGTTTCACATTATTTTCAGAATATTTAGTGCCATCAATTTTAGAATTGGTTTGTGACACTGGCAGCCTAATAGTATTCTCTCTTTACTGCCTTAGCAAGGAATGGGGAACTTGTTTTTTTTTTCTCTCTCTCTCTCTCTACTGTCACTCAAATTAGCCAAATTTATTCATTGGAACTACATTTGTCAGTCACAAGGAATGACATGTGGAAATTCTCCATCTTTTTCTTTTATGTGGATCAATGAAAAAGAAGATGGGAAAGAAGTCTCTAACAGAAAAATTTAATAAGACTAACAGCAAGATATGTGTAATGTCTGAGTA
>PVKN010033896.1:0-11942 GCA_004027915.1 Capromys pilorides
TTTTTTTTTTTTAACAAATAGCCTAGAAATGGCCTACAAAACAAGACACCTATGTAAAGCATGACAAAATAGGAAAGCCAGTCCTCAGTATTGCTTTGCTATGCACACACACTTACACACACACACACACACACACACACACACACACTACCTCTGGTGGCCAAGCAAGAGTAGAGCTGGTTTTACTTTCTCCTTTGTCCTCTCATCCTTTCACTGCAGATCTGCAGATACATCCAGGTCCTCTCTCTCCTGCCTCTCCTTTCTCACCTGGAGCTCACCTTGGCCACTGCCTATCTGAATGGCTCTTCCTACTCTGAGTTTTCCTTGTCCCCTTCCAACCCTCAGAAAACTCAGGGTCGCAGGTGATTTCCCTGATTCGCAAACCCTCCCCAGATGGTTTTGTGTCCGCTCGCTTATGTCCATCTCTAGCACATTGCTGCTCCAGCCTATAGAATGGTTGCTTGTTTCCCAAATTCATCCTGCCGTTCTGTGTCTCTGCCCACAGACAACTTGCTTTTCTGGCCACGGTTTACTCTTCTCATTTCTGTGTCCCATGAAAGTTCAGCTTACTTAGCCTTTAAAGCTCCCAACTCATGCTGCTTTTCCCAGAGTTTGAGTCCTCAAGACTGAATTAGTTGTTTCTCTTTCACTTTCATTTGCATCGTGTATCTGTGTTTCTTCTGTCGTGATGCCTCCAATATGTTGTCATTCTTCGTCCGTCTGTTTATTTTCTGTTCTAAAGTGAGCTCTTATGCCCGGGACAACCTTGTATCTCTCTTGTGTCTTTGTGCCTCAAAGAGGGCAGTAAAATGTCATTAAGTGGATTTTATTGTTCATAATAGGTTTCATAGAGTGCTTGTTGGTTTGTCTTTGCTGCCTTTCTTAACTTCTGTCCAGTGTTTGGAATTTATTGACTGTTTCATCAGCAGGATTACTAAGATGGGAGCCCTAAAACCTACAGCCAGCAGTCACTATGGGACGGAAGTGGTGTGATTTAACCTTATTACTGTATTCAGCTCAAGCAGCATTAAGAGATCTGGCATCCATCCCTTTTGATCTTCCCTTGAAGCTTTGTTATGGTTTCATTTACTTTTTTTTTTTTTCTTTAAATTGTGTATTAAAGCTTTCTAAGCCATAGTGAGATTGAAACTGTTAAAAGTTATTGGGTTCCTTGATATTATCTGTTTTTTGAAAGACAATGTACAGAATGCCTTTCTTCAGAAATAACTGTGGTGGGAACATTTATTTAGTCTCTTTTGACTGAGCTGTGTTCGGCGCAATTCTGTCGAAGCACAGACTTAGGTGCTGTGATGGAGCTGAGCCACACTCACACCTTGCCTCGGCCGGGCCGGGCCTTCCATGCTCACCAGTGCTGCTGCTGCCTAAGTCTTCATGTCTAAATTGGTTTTCTCTTTGTAGGCTGTCCGGAGCACACATGGCTTAGAAGTCCCACTAAGCCGTAAGGGGAGGTTGATGGTGACGGAGGAGTATATCGACTTCCTGCTACATACAGCAAATCAGAAACTGGAGGAGAACAAGAAAAGAATTGAAAGGTATACAAATCGAGTATTTCCACACTACTCTTCTATGCTGAGTCTATCTTTAAACATATGAATATATACTTTAGTCTTTAGTTTATAATCCCAACTGCTTGCCTACTTGTAGTTTTATTATGAACAATGGAAAGTTGATCAGGATGAGAGGTGACAGACTGTGCAGGGCACTAAATGAACAGAAAGGGCAGGTTTCCTCAGAGATAGCTGGACGTGTGGCCACTGGTTAAAGGCATTAAGGAGACATACGGAGTCACTCAAAGCCCAGTAGCAACAGAACCCAGCAGCAGTAAGTTGAAGGCAGTGGGACAAGGGGCCCAGGGCCCTGGAGCTGGAGCCTATGCATGGGAACCACCTGGTCAGTTTAAGCCTAATAAATGTTTCACACCTCTAGACCCTTAATGCCCATAGATTCAATCTAGAATTGCAATAATTGGCCAATTAGGCAGGATATAGTTATCAGTTCACATACTTGTGCTTTTCTTGTTCCTAAACTTCTCATCCTGACAAATGAAACTCAGTGTTCCTTTTTTCCCCCAACATTTTCCTAAGAACATTTATAGATAAATTCAATGTTATACTACCTTTCGTACACAAAGATAATGCCACTGAACTACCAGCAGAGGTTGTACATCTCATTTGCTCAAGGCAGGGCTACCCGCTGGTTCTCGCTCTACCCTCTTGTTTTCCTTCTTCCTGCTCACGTGGCCACCGCACGTTCCTCAGTGACTGCCTAAGTAGCTCTGCAGCCTTTGCTCTCCTCATCTTCACTGGCACTTGCCTACCACTGTAGGAGCCTCAGTAACTCACAGGAGGTCTTGTGTGCCTCTCTGCTGTGTTATTTTTCACATCATACAAAGCATGAATCCTGTCTTTAAAGTGCAAAGGAATCTATTGTTTGGCTTGTCTGCTTAAAATGCTTCAAAATCTAGCACTTTTTGGGACTGGGAAGATAGCTCAGGGGCACAAATGACTACCTGGCAAACGCAAAGTCCTGAGTTTGATCCCTCTTTCTAGGGGGGAAAAGTATGTTTTTAAAATCTAGCACTTTTTTGAATCAATTAAGACCATTATTATTCTACCATGGTGAAAAAGAGCTAGTCTCCTTAGACAAAACCAGGTTCAAATCCCAGCTCCACCGAATTACTCTTTCAGCTTCATTTTTCTTATCTAACTCTTTGGAAATGCATATCTTTAATAATGATTATCAGTAGACATTACATTGCATGAGCGTACTGAGTGGTCCTCCCTCTCATGCTGTGGACTCTCCCAGGAGGATAGCCCTTCTCCTCAGCTGGCTCATGAAAATAAACCTATACCCACATCCATATCACAGTCCAAGCTTTCTCAATCAAGTTTCCTCATCTGCACCATAGAATTCAAAAAAGTGATAGACTCTTTCCTTGATTCTCTCAGGACTCTTTTATAACATCTATTATTTTACATGCAGTATAGAGAAGTTAATTCATTATACCAGTGGATGACTTAGAGAATGAGGGCATGGTTTTCTAGCTAGACCCTGATTGATCAGAATGAACTATGGGAGCCTGGCCACAGCGTGCAGACATTTGCACTGCAGCAGTGATTTGAGGTAAGCCATTGGTGCGTACCTCGGGTCCGGTGGACCCCAGAGGTAAAGTGCACACGGGTGTTTGTTCATGCCCAGCCAGAAGTGCACTGCGTTTGTTAGGCGGTAGCCAGTGAGACTGCGTGCTAAATCAAGGAAGCTGGAAAATTCATTTTCTCTGTTTCTTGAATTTCAACAAGATTGTAAATATAGCCCAATAGCTGCTAACTGTACACCTGGTGAAGTTAATTGAGCCACATTCACCAACTATAAAATCAAATTATGCTTTAAATCCACTGACTCAGAAATGTGATCTGAGCTTGTGGTATGCATCCTGTCATCAAGAGAGCCATGCTCATCATATAAAATCAGGGAAAAATTAAAGAAGGTAAAAGTGTCTTAAGATACTGATTAGAAGATTACACGTGAATTCAGAAAGTGTGAACAAATTAGCAGTCTCCTTTGGGAACAGCTGTATATTCTGCCAAACGCAGAAAAGGAGTGACTCTTCTGATGTAGAAAAGACAACACGGGGTAATTAATGACTTACGCAGTTAAAAAGGGGTGCTAAAATTGTCTCATCAAAAGGCCAGTTTCATAATTCAGATACCTATAGGAAAATTGTAAAAACTGAAGAAACCTAATATGTGGAACAAGAAATATTCTGGAAACATGGAAATCTTCAGAGATAGGATATTTCTTTTTGAAAGAAAAAGCCCTTGTTTCTGAAAACCTCAGTTCCCAAACCTACTTCTAGGTGGGAGTAGACAGCCCACGGGAACAGCCTGCTGCAGGGTCTGGAACTGAGCAGGACAAGACCCGAGTGGCGGGTGGCGGCCTGTGTGTGGACGGCTGATTTGCAGACTGAAAGAGATGAAGCCTGACACCAGGCTCAGTAAAATCGTTTACACATAATGGTTTCCAGGTGAAAATAAGTATGAAGATCTATTTACTAACTACAAGAGGAAGGATTTCTTTGTGTCTATTAATAAGAGGTCAGGACATGAATCAGATGAAACCACCATTTGACTATGAGTAGAATGCAATTAAGCATGCTCCTCTTTTCATCAGCTGTGTAATAAAATGTTAAGACATAGAATAAAAGGGTTGAATATATTGGCATATAATATTGTTAAGAATAAAGAAATCTGAAAGACAAAGTAATTAAATCTATGTCTAGTGGTTTGGTTTTTTTTAATTCCTTTTTTGTGGTAAAATGTGGGTAACAGTACATTTACTGTTTTAACCAGGAGTATTAAGGATCTTCCCTTAGTTATGTGGCAGTCACCACAGTCCATCTCCAGAACACTTTTCTCATCCAGAACAGAAACCATATACCTATTAAACCATACTCCCAGCCCTTGGTCAACACTACCCTGTATTTAATCTCTGTGAATTAGGCTCTTGTAGGTATTTGTTAAGGTACAGATCTTAAAGGTCACCTCTAGCTTCCCTGGGTTGAAGGTCTGATCACCATTGCAGCCATGTTAGGAGCTTCAGCAGGCGATGAGGTGCTGAGAGCACTCTCCTCATAAGTGGGTCCAGCCATTGTGGACTCACAGCTGAATGGACTTGGGGAAATGTCGTACAAGCCCTGTCTCTCTCCCCCCTCCCTCTCTCTCCTTCTGTCTGCTATGATGTGAGGAGCTTTCTCTGTGCAGGCTCCCTCAGGGACCTTCCATTCTGCTTCACCTCAGGCTCCCGGTGATGATTAGCCCAAGTAAGTCCCCTTTTAGGTTGTTTTTCTTGGTCGTTTTCCTGGTGATGGAAAGCTAGCTAAGATCTTTGTTCCCCTAAATGAGCTCATATATTTGTCTTTTTATATTTGGGTTATCTTCATGGTTTATCTGAGCTTTAGTGTATATTATAATTTTATTTTTGTTGAAGGCTAACAAATGCTATGTTGGATTTATAGACATTTTTTATCCATTGACCTGTTGGTGGGCATGTGACTCCACTCCACCTTTGAATTATGATGAATAATGCTGCTCTGAACAACAATGCCCACTGTCTCCACAATCCTGCTTTCAGTTCTTTTGTATATATGCCCAGAAGAACTGCTGCAGTATTCTACATTGAATTTTTTGAAAGTTACAATACTGTCTTTCATAACAGCTGTGACTCTTTAGCATTACCACCAACAACGATAAATCGGAACCATATCCTTGTCAATACTTAGTATTTTCTGACTTTTTGACAATAACCAATCTAGTAGAGTATGAAGTAGCATCTCATTACAGTCTTGCTTTGCAGTTCCCTACCAGTTAGTACAGTTTGATGTTGTTCCATGTGTTTGTCAGCCATCTGTATTCCCTGGAAAAATATCTGTTTAATGTCAGCAGGTCCTTTGCCCATTTTTAGTTGGGTTGTTTGGAGTTTGGTTGTTGATCATAGAATTTCTTTATATATGCAGAATGTTAGCCCCTTATCAGATACAGGGACTTACAGGTATTTTCCCCATTTTGAGAGTTGCCTTCTTCAGTAGTATCCGTTGGTGTCGAAAAGCTTAAGTTGTTATGAAGTCCAGTCTTTTTTCTTTTGTTGCTCGTGTTCTTGATGTCTCACCCAAGAAATCATTACCAAGTTCAGTATCTTGAAGCTTTCCCTCTGTTTTTTCCCTAAGAATTTTACAGTTTCACTTCTTGATGTTGGGGTCTTGGAATTACTTAGAGTTAACCAATGGTTGACTTTTAATATTGCAAAGTAAATGTCTCGGTGGAGGCCCCCCACACCTTCGTTGGCCATCCGTTTCTCTACTAACCTGCTTCCAGCTTATTTACAAACTCTAGGCTATCACTCAGCCCAGTTCTGTTCTCAGTCTCTCCCAGGTTAAACAGATAGAGTAGAACTCAGTTCTTGGTGGCAAGGGTTATCAGATGCATCTGGAGTAATCTTTACTGCATCATAGAAGTGATAGTTCCAATGGAAATGAATAAGAATTGGTACATGCTTTCAGCAAATGTAAGGGACTGCTGGGCACTGCAACTCAGAGGTGAGCTCATGTAGATCCTGCTCAGACACTTTATAGGAGCATAACAAAATTCAGACAGGCACAGAAAGAGCTTCAACCTGTGAGCAGCACAGATCCTAAAAAGGCACCAGCTGCTGTCGGATTCAGTAAGAAGCAGCATTCAGTTCAGTGAAGTGTAAGTGTAGTCAAGGGAGGCTTTCTGGAAGGAAGCACTGATCCTGGGTAGGGGCCAGGATCTTCTTAAGAGCCCTGGGAGACAGGAGCTGTGCGCTGGGGACGGAAAGGCAGCAGCAGAGAAAGGGGAGGCAGGGCTGATGCAGGCCTGATGCACCCTGAAGCCCGGCAAACTAGGGCTTGCACTCCGTCACTGCTGACCTGTCCCCCTCACTTCTGTGCATGTTCTGAAAACTGTGCCTTGCCTTGTTCTCTGCATTCAGCCGCTGCCCCTGCCGGGCGGGTCTTCCACATCTCCAGGGGGCAGTGTGCCTCTGCCGTGCTCCTGCTTCATCGGGGGTGTTTCTTGGCGTGCTGAACGTGGCTTTGCAGCTCCGCAGCTCTCGTTACACCACAGCCTTCTTGGCACAGATCACGTCTCCTACCTGAGCTGCTCGTACTGGGCACAGGCATGTCACATGCATGTAGTTTTTAAAATTAGAGCAGCAGCGCTCGGTCAGCTCAAGTCCAAATACATGCATAAGCAGGAGGATCTTCTTTGATATTTATCACTGATGTCAACCTCGATGGGCACGAAATTAGACCTAGATTTCCTCCAGTTTCTGTTCGTATTTCAGAAACCAAAGGATTTCCAGCTTTTCTTGCAGATGGTTCCCTGACCCAAAAAACCGTGAATTCCTTTTTTTTCAGGGCTGCCTAAAGTTCTCTGTCATATAGAGTTAAGTACAAGTTGTCTTATGTCATGATAATCTGAACTAGAGTGGTAGAAAAACAGAAGACAATTTGATTTTCTTCCCTTTTGGGGGATGTACCAGTGCCTCAGTATACTTTGTTATTTATTTAGAGCTCTTTCCTTTGTCTAAAAGAGCTGAGAAAATTACACTGTGAGAATTGTTTTGTAGAGTGCTGGGTAAAGGGTCATCAGATGAGGGGAGAGAACATAATTACAAAACAGATTTCTGACTGACTCTCAAAGGATTTCTCTTCCAAAAGGGGAAAGTAACATTTGAAATCGTTATTCTTGATTTTCAGCAAGAAAGAGTCTTTTGTTCCATTTTACCTGTTATTGTTTGGTAACCTAAGGACACAGCTTTGAATAGTTAGATTCTTTAATGAGAAATTAAAGCATTGAATACATGAGGGGTGGAGGATATGCATTTATCTTGCTGAGCTATCCCCTCCGGCCTGCATTCAATACATTTTTAATGTGTTTGAAAAAAAGATTGTGTATAAGCTGTTAGTTCTCTCTGATGATAACAACAACAACAACAACAAAGGCTAATTTATTTCTACCTCAGTTTTTTTTTTTTTTTTTTTTTTTTTTTTTTTTTTTTTTTTTTTTTTTTTTTTTTACAGACAGGGTCTCGCTATGGCCTTGAGCTCACTTTTATAGCCCAGGCTTGTCTGGAACTCACACTGATCCTCCTGCCTCAGCCTCCCAAGTGCTGGGGTTATAGGCATGTACCACCACGCCTGGCTTACCTTACATTTTCTTGAGATAAAGTTCCAACTAGGAAAAGCACCTGGCTAGCAAGGCCTCAGGTTCACGGGGCATTTGTGTATGAAGGGCAGCATGTCAGGATCAGAAAGGAGTGCTCATGCCTTCTTGGGGCATGACACACCCAAGTGTTAGGTCCTCCCTCCTGAGTAGTGTGAAAGAGAAGAAAGACAGTCTCTGAAGTCACCCAAGATGCTGACAGGCCCTGGAGGGAAAGATGGTGCCGAGCATACAAGTTTACATAAGTGTAAGAGACTGAGCTGGGAGCAGGAGGAGCTGTTGAGTCTGGGAAGGAGTTCTTGAGCCTGCTGAATTCAGACCTCATCTCTTACCTCTGTGGTAGGTGCAGTACAGAGAAAAAGCAGCCTCTGCGAGAGAGACGACGGAAAATGACATCTGTGGGTGGCCGAAGTTTAGTCAGGACATCAGGAGTACATTGAATGAAAGAGTTGGAAGAGATTCAATGTTATTTGTCAGTGTTTTTTAGTCCTTTTCCTCCCTCCTTGGACACTGCTTTATTCATTGAGGAAATACAGTGGGAGTGCCTCTTACGTACCAAGCACAGTGCCTTGATGAGTGCTTAAGCTCTTAAAATACAAGATACACAGCAGTCCTGCGGTGTATAGATTATAGTTATGTGAGTTGTTTGGGAGTCGGTGGATATTTGAGGTTTTAGAATCTTAGAGCCATTCCGAGCCCAGCCTGTTCACTAGTGGTAATACATGCCTGTTATCCAAACCAGTTGGGAGACTGAGGCAGGAGGTAAGATTTGAAGTCAGCTTGTGCAATTTAGCAGGACCCATCTCAAAATCAAAATAATAATAATAATAATAATAATAATAATAATAATAATAATAAAAAAATAGTGTTGGTGGGGTAGGACAGGGGTAGATACTGCCTCGCTACAGTCTTTTAAGAGGGAGGGAGAGATCCATGTAGAATTTTTCTATTGAGTACTCATTTATTCTGCGAATGTTTACTGAGTGTTCCACATGTGGACTGTATGAAAGCATTTAACAGAAAGCAAGTTAACAGGTCCTTGTTCTCATGAGGTTGCACTCATAAAAATAGTCCTTATCCACAAGTCTAGCCAGACCCTGTGCTCAGTAGCTGCCCATCGGCTGTCCGCTAAGCACACGATAGGAAAACCTCTTTCATAAATGAGGAGATCTGTGAAGTTAATTGGAATGCAGGGACCTCAGCTTTGCCCTCAGAGCACTGGTGTCTGACACACAGGGCCCCCGCTGCCGGGTCACAGAGCAGAGCCCTCTGTGTCCAGCAGAGTCACTGGACGATACCAGCCTAAGAGGGCAGGGAAGCCTGTTGTCAGGGAGCTTATGGTGGTTGCTGCACTAAAGCATTATGAAAATTCAATGAAGAGAATAATTTATATTTTAAAAAGTCAAATAGCTAATAAGTGACAAAATCACTTCCACTTAGAAATGAAAATTAACGAGATGTCATTTTTACCTACCAAAGTAGGGTGTGCTCTATTATCCCCTCTGTGAGTGGAATGCCTCTCAGGTACTGGCATCAGAAGCATTTCTTTTTGAATGTTATTCTGGAAAATAGACAGCACTGACCAAGAGTCTTGAAATGTCCGTGCCACTGATGGCGGACCTTTCAGAGCTTCAGGGACCCAGCCTGCTGCAGCACGCGGGCTATGGATTCGCCACCACTAGCCTATGTCTTTTAGCCATGTAATTGCGTTTTTAGATTTCTGTGCTAAAGAAATGACCATAAATTCACATTTTCACATGTTTGTCACACCATTGGTATTAAGGAAAATTTGAAAATAAAAGCCAATCTTTATATTGCTTCTGTTGAAAGTATTACTTTGTAGTTTACTTTGATACTTTGAAGATTTTTACTTGTTTTTTAAATTTTTAATTAATTAATTAATTGGTACAAGGTCTCACTACGCAGCTTAGAGTCGTAGTGATCCTCCTGTCTCTGTGTCCCCAGCCCTGGGATTACAGGCATGCACCACCACGCCAGTTTCAGTGGCCAGCACTGCATGCCTGAGGTTCCAGGGCCAGCACGGCATGGGGTACCCGGGATCAAACCTGGGTCGGTGAGCTTTCCAGGCTGGGACTTAGATCACCAAGCTATCTCCCCAGCCCCAAAGAATGTTTTCAATAGATAATAAACTTGAAAAAACAATATATTTGATATATAATGTTCTATTAAAAAAGCTCTGTTTAATAATAAATATATTCAGAGTACATTAATAAAATGGAAAGAAAATATAGAAAGCAGTTATTTCTAGATAGAGGTGACCTGTATTTGTAACTTCATTTTTCAAATTCTCTTGGGTAAGCCTTTTATGGTACAATTTTTAAAATAAAGTAGTAAGTTCCATGTTTTTTAACCTGCTTGGCTTAACCCTACATTTGGGATGGAAATTGAGGTTAGGTAGGTAGTGTCAAAAAATGATTCCAACCCAATTTTCAGGAGTGTTATTAAAGAACAGAAAAGACATTTATTTTCCTAATCCAACACTGATAAAGCCACAAAATGTATTACCACTTCAATTATTTTATATGTTTTATATAGGAAACTCAGATTTATGTAGGTGCTGTGTGTTTCAGTCAGTTTATGACTACACAGATGAAACAGTAGGACTTAATTCTTTACAGGTTTTACAACTGCCTACAACATGCTTTGGCCAGAGAAACAATGACTGAAGCACATCCGAAGATCAAAGAGAAAAATACAGCGTACTCTAAGAAGGAAAGAAATGCAGCCAAAGCGCCTGGTGAATGTGTCCCTGAAGAAAATGAAAAAGAAATGGAAAATGATGGCTACGATGATCTAGGAATCTGTGTTGCTCTCTTCCCTGAAGATTACTAAGATTTGTTTGTGAAGTATTTTGCTCAAATCTTATTTGTAATAGATTCTATAAAGCTGCTCTTTATAAGAGTTTTTTGGGCGTGTTATTGAGTGTTGCTGCCAGAAAAGCAAGACCGGTTTTCTCTGCCTGTTTTCCAACCATAGGTGGCTTTTAAAAATACATCTTTGTGTACTGTTTGCTCCTTAAATATTGCCTTTTCTAGACATACAACAAGTCACTACAAAAATAAAAGGATTTTTAGTGCCTCTCCTTTTGTTTCAGCTTTCACTTCTATGAAATAGGAAAACGACAATACCCTTTCCAAACAACATTAACATTTGGGACATTTGAATAAATGTGCTAGTAGTATTCCTCGCCTTTAACTTGGAGGCCTCAGCACTTACAGGAAGGTCAATCATTTGCTTTGCCAGGGGCCCAGGGACAAGGCTTTCCCTCCTTTTCAACCTTTTGGGTAAAACAACAGATCCTCTTATTCTTCAGGACAGAATTGCTCAACTGCTTTTTCTGTTACTTCCCCCAGACCGGAGCTTGCTAGAAGCCTGGTCTCTGCAACAGGTGGCCCCACTTTTTCACTGAGCCTGATCAGAAATGATCGCTAAGACCCAGGCTTCCTGGCAGACAGAACGGATGTGCAGTGGAAAGCTGCAGACATCGGGAACCATGCGTTTGGATTCTGAGGCTGTGCAAAAGGTGGAGAGCCATGACCACACTTCTTAACTTCAGAGGGCTTTCTTTTTGTATGTAATTCTAGTCCCTGCCTAATTTATACTGTCAGAGCACTGACAGGATCCAGTTAAAAATGTGAAAGCGTTTACTAATAGACCGTAATCATATATGTTACTATTTATGTTTGTTATAGAATGAAAATGTTTTCATATTGTAAGAGTATACCAGGTCAAAAGTGCTATGTAGTTGAAAACAAATCCATAGACATAGGATTAATAAAATTATAAGACCAGAATATCAAATACAAAAAAATCATAAGGCAGTAACTAACCACTGAAGTGTTATAGCATTTCCTAACATTTTTACAATTTACCTGGCAAGTGCTAGCATTACCTAAATTGTATTTATACAGGAACCCCCGCTGCTTGCCTCAGACAACAGTTTGTATGCAAGGCTTTACCACAGGCTCCTTTCCTAACCTTCTGTCTTAGTAAGTAAGCAGGGGTGGTAGCCAGGGAGTCAAAAGTGACCGTAGAGTCTTCTGTTTGCTTGTCACTCCTCTGGAACTGCTCAGTTTTTGGAATATAAAATAAGGATATGTTACTTCTTGGTCTAATTCTGTTAATAATCCCACAATATTCTTGGTGTCTTCAAATCTA
>PVKN010033897.1:0-11937 GCA_004027915.1 Capromys pilorides
AGTTCAAACCCCAGGGCCGCAAAAACAAAAAACAAAACAAAAATACAATTACAAAGCTATCTTTTTTTTTTTTTTTTTTTTAATGTATTTAGTAGGGTGTACAGGGTCTCACTATGTAGATCGGACTCAGTGATTCTCCTGTTTTCAGTCTCCCAAATGCTGTTATTACAGGCTTGTACCATCATGCCCAGTCTCAATTGTTATCTCAGTGCACCCCGGGGGGCGGGGCCCTCATGGCCTGCTGTGGATTGAACCTTAGCCACCTTATTCTGCCCAAGCAGGTGCTTTAGTCTGTTGAGCTGTCTGGCCGGCCCTCTTTTTTTTTTTTTTTTTTTCTTTTAATATGTTCACCTGAAAAAAATAAGGATATTCTGTCCTGAAATCAAATTTTAAATACTATTTTTAAAATCTGCATTGTTTTGTATACTTCACTCATATATGAGCTGACGTCCTTTCACTTTACCATCAGTTCGTGAATGGTTTTAGGTAGATCACTAACAGCCAAATTGCACTGAAATGGCAATTGAGACTGGGCATGGTGGTGCGCGCCTATAATCCCAGCTCTTAGGAGGCTGTAAGCAGGCGCATCACTTTGAGTCCAATCTAGTAGTGAGACCCTGATCACCCTGTAGACCCTTCCCTAAAATACAAAAAAAAAAAACCCAAACCAAACGAATAAAACCCTCACAACCTCTTGTTTACTGCAGCTGCAGACTTGCGGTGTTGTGTGGTCTGGGTGGACGCCCAGCCCCCGTGTTTCCGTTTCTCCCCACATCATGGAGACCTCTGCAGAGCTAGACATCTGACCTTGCTCTCCTGGCATCCTGCTTTCTCACACACTTTTTAACCTTTTTTGTGGCGCTTATTTCCTTTTGAATTTCTTCTTTCTTCTTTGGGGAATTTGAGTTCATGTGTCTGTGCAGAATGAGACAAAGAATGCATTTAGTTTCTTTTTAAAATCTTGACATTCTGTCATTGTTTACCAGATAATAGAGGGCAGAAATGGGACTAGAGGGCATCTTACCTGCTGGCAGAGACTGTGCAGCGTGACCTGTAGGAAGTTACGGGAAAGAATTTTAAGTATCAGATGATCAAAATATATAGCTGAGTAGTGAGCATGTGTCCTGAAGCACCTAGAGTTTTTATTTAAAGAAATTATAGGGGACAAACACTAAATTTTAAGATTCATGGTTGATAAGAATATATATTTTTGGGAATAAAAAGCACAAAGTACATTTTTTCAAGTGAAGTTTGAAGATCTAAAGTCAGGGAAACATAGAGCTTAGGCCAGCAAATGGTAGCACTTAAACTGTGCTGGCGAAGTGTGGGGTGGGGCAGCAGTCAGGTTAAGGCAGCTCGGAGAACGCCCACAGTGGCAGCGAGTGAAGAGCTCGCGGGCAACACCGCAGAGACACAGTGGCGAGACACTGGTGGTCTAGAACAGCGGTCTTGAAACTTTCATGTGTGTGAAAGTTACCTGAAAGGCTTATAAAACACAGATTTGGGGTTCTGACATCTGCGGTTCATTATGATGTATAGGTATTGGGGTGGGGTCTGAGAAATTTGCATTTTTAGAAATTCCCAGATGCTACTGCTGTTGTTTTCCGCACTGACAGCAGATGATACTTTAGAACCATTGGTGTAGAAGGAGAAAGAACAGGGCTTTAAAATTCATCATTTTTATTTTCCTCTTAAGCAGACAGTGGAGGTTAAACAAAAATGTGATTGTGGACCTGAGATTTGGAGTGTTGAATTGGCAGAGTTCGGTTAGCATCCAGTCACCATTCCGTAGGTGGTTTCTTGGGAGCAGTGCCCCAGTAGATAATTGAATGGCTATTCTCAGGAGACTTTTATTGTTAGTAGAAGGGCGCATGCATCCTTATTTTTGAGATGTAGTTTCTATGGATCTTGAGAAATAGCCTTTTCTTTATAGAAGAGGTACATATTATTATTATTTTTTTTTAAATGCGTTGACCCAGAGGCTAGTAGTCTTGGAATCCATATTTAACCTACCATTGTATCCAGATCTCACCTCTGGAAAAGTTGCTTTATCTCTTTGAAATTATGTGTGTGTGTGTGTGTGTGTGTGTGTGTGTGTGTGTGTGTGTGTCTGTGTCTGTGTATCTGTATATCTGTGTGTATGAATTTAACAGTATCTATTCTGCTCATGAATAAGGCTGTCTTAATTTAGGGAAAGGTGAAGCATAAGAGGGAAAATCAGTAGTTTAAATACAGTAATGGAAGCATTTTAGATAGGTGCTCCAGTATCTCAGACCTTGGTTGGAGACTGGCCTGGGTGTTTTAGCTATCCCTCTTGCTTCCAGTGGACCAAAAGAAAGCAAAAAGAAAAAGTAGCATAAGATGGAGAAGACAGGGCAGTCTTTGGAGTAATTTAAATAACTAGTATGTTTTCTTTTTATTTTAAAAGTTAAAATTAAGTCAAATATTAAGTTTAAGTTAAAGGGAAAAGGTGCTAATCAAGATTATGAAGACCAGTTCATATTTCTGAAGGTAGGGTTGGGTAAGAAGGGACAGGATATCCAGTGAGGCATCCAAGTTATGTTTCGAACTGAAGGAACCTGAGGAGAATAAAAGTTTGTACTAATATTGTTTAGACAAGTTATCAGGTCTGCATCTTGTCCTCTGAATAACTGCAATGAAGACAACAATATGCATTGTATTAATTATTGTAAACATCCTACTAATTTGTTCTAAAACGGTTTCATTGCTATTTTTTTTTTCTCATTAAAATGAATAAAAATTTAAAAAGTTAAAAAATACATAAAAGAAAGAAGGACAGAAAGAAGGAAAGAAAAAGAAAGAAAGAAAGAAAGAAAGAGCCCAAGGTGTTCGGCACAGTGTTCTGATACCCTTAGCATTAGTGATAGAGAGCCAGCCTCTGCCTTTTGATATGGTTGAATGCTTGCCTGATAATTGTCTTTGAGAGCTTGAGAACAGTGCTATGTTTCTATTGTGGTTTCCTTGAATTTTGGTTGCGGTGGGGATAGTGACTGGAAGGGCATAACTTGCTTTTTGATTCCTTTGGTTTAATATTTGCCTGTTAATGTATAATGTTTTTTTTTTTTTTTTTCTGTTTATTTTGAAGTGCAGTATCATAGAATTTAAACTTGCTTTCTCTGGTAAATTTGATATTTTTAGCACTAACTCACAATTATAGGTATCATTGGGGATGTTAAAGTGTGGCCAGTTACTTTTTCCCACGACATATCTACAGTTTAAATATTTAAAATTTGTATTGTTTGCGTTAAGATTTTATTGTTGTCTGTATGCGTACTTAACGTTCATTGTAAAACCTTAAAGTCAGCATTCTTCATATGCTGCCTTCAAACCCTGGAAGTGCGCGTCAACTCTCTCATCTCCTGAGGTGTTTTCCGACACTCCGGTTTGATGAAGTGAGCTCCCGTGGTTGCTGCTAGTGTGCTGTGAGCGTCCATGTGGACCTTGGGGGGCAGGAGTTCCCCTGCAGCCTTTCCCTTGTGATCTTAGCGATCACTCCTGTTTATGCTTTATTATTACTCCCTCTGGCTCATGGCATAGTGGGACTAGAGAGGACACCAGCGCATAGTGTAGAGTCACGTGTTCATGAAGGACGGAGCCAGGGCTGGGACCGCTGTCACCTTCTGTCCGTGCAGTACTCCTGTTTTGGCCCTGTATATTGGCTGCCTTAAGCATGCAAAAAAAACACACTTTTGAATTTCTCGTTCTCCGGTGTCCTAACTATCTAGATTCCTGTAGAATATATATTTTTGTTTGGGCATTAGCTTATAGAATACTTTGTTCATTTTTTATTTATTGCCTCTGATTCAATTTTCATTAAATTTTATTTTCTTGTTTTTGAAATTTATGTGCTTAGCATCAAGAAATATCTCTATTGAACTCACCCGCTGAAAGCTTGTGTGATCTTTAAGGTACTCTATTAATGGTTTTGAGTTTTGATTAAATGGCGGAGTTCCTAGAAATGTACTTAAAAATGAAGAGAGAAGTATTGAACTCCAGAAACAGTGTAGTCTTCAGGGACTGGAGGTCTGTTGCTCTCTAGGGCACTGACTTGACTTGTAGGGGCCTCTGCTTCCTATCAGAGACACAGCAACAAGGGAAGTGAAGAGCTCTGCCGTTTTCATTAGCCATAAAGCAAGGGGTGAGGTAGTAAGAAGGATTTGCCTCCCTGTTTAGTTTGCTTAGATGAAGGTGTGTGTGGCCACTGTTGGTGAGCAAACGAGCTTGCGTTTTATTTTATTATTTATTTTATTTTTTAATTTTATATATTTACTACAGGATCTACAGGGTCTCATTACACAGATCGGACTCATAGTGATCCTCCTGTTTTCAGCCTCCCAAGCACTGGGATTACAGGCGCACGCCACCACACCTAGTCTCAATGTCCTGTCTCAGCTGCCCCTGGCATGATAGACTAGGGATCAAACCTTGACCCCTGCATCTGCGTACGCAGGCATTTTAATCTGCTGAGCTATCTGGCCAACATACTTTTATTACACAGCATAATAAATTCTTTGTCCCATAACAGAAATTTGTTAAGCTGTGGTTAAACTACCTTCTAGAGGTTTTAGTTAAGATGAGTAAAACTACTCTGAACTGTCTCTCCTACTGAATTTAACTATAAAACCATAGCAGAATGCATGGAGCAGCTATTGGAGAGCATCAAAAAGGAAATAGTAGCAGATTGGGGAAGAAGATGAGAGCTGGAAAGACCTGGCAACCCCACAGTGAGGCTGCCGTCCTGCCGTTCTGCCTGGTGCTTGTCCCGGGTGTCAGTGGGAGCACAGAGGTGTGACCGAAGCCCTGCTTTTTTAGCCAGAGGACCAAAGAGGAGTTCCAGAGAAGGAGAAGATACTGCAAAGGTGATAGAGAAGGGAGGACCTCAGGGAAACAATCCCATACCGTTTCAGCTACTAGGCCCATTCCTGTGCTACATCATTGGTGTGCAGTTGATTTTGATAAGCACATGGAAGGTTTTAAGAACGGAACAAAAGACCTCTCTGCCAGATCCCAGACTGGCTACTGGGTAATGCATAATTGGAACAGATGTAATTAGCATTGAAAATTGAATTGGCGTTGGAGCCAAAACCTATAGAAGTCCTATTGGTACTGGTGACCCAACCTGTTGATTACATGCAAAAACAGAAGTATTAATATTCATTGAAGGATTTAGAAAAAATAAAAAATTGTTTAATATTCAGTATACATACTTAGGATACATGCCCCTGTCCCTGGGGCATGCTGAGACAGTGTATGAGACTGGGTATGGTGGTGCACACCTTAACCCTAGCGCTTGGGAGGCTGAAAACAGGAGGATCACTATGAGTCTGATCTGTGTAGTGAGTCCCTGTGCTAAATACTTTTAACAAATTAGAAAGGGAAGAACAGTATAAGCATAAAACAAGCAAAGAGAAAAAAATTACAAGGACAAGAGCAGAAGTCATGATTCTAGAAAAAAAAAGGGAATTAAAAGCTGGTTCATTGGTCAAAAGTTGGTAAATCTCCTACACTAAGAAAGAAAACAAAGACAAATTGCAAATACCAAGAATAAGATTGGGTATCACTCTAAGCTCTGCAGATGCCAAAGGCCCAAAGGCACCCAAGTAATTATGTATAAGGTTGGCAACAAAAGAAGCACACAAATAATTAGGTATAAAGTTGGCAACTTAGATGAAGTTAACAACTTCCCGGGAAAAAACTCTCAAATCTTAGCTAATATCAAATAGATATAATATTTCTATAATTAAATAAATTTTATTTGTAGTAAATAAATTGAATTTGTGGTTAAAACTTAAATAGAAGCCACTTTATGGAGTAAATTTTGGCAAAAATTTAAAGAAGAAATAATATCACCTCCACACAGGAAAGAGAAGAAGAAAAAACACTTGTAGTCACTTTATGGGGTTGGCATAACCCTCATAACCAAAACAGGAAAGTTGCCCTGTCCTTGGGGCATGCTGAGATGTTGACTGAGGCTGGGCATGGTGATGTGAGCCTGTAATCCCAGCGCTTGGGAGGATATAAAAATGCGGGACTACTGTGAGTGGGATCTATGTGGTGAGACCCTATAGACCCTGTCCTAAATACATTTTAAAAAAAAAGGCAGGAAAGTTAGTACAAAGCAAGAAAACTACGGACCAAAATCTCTCATTAAGATCAGTTAACAAAACAACAGAAAATCAAATCTAAAAATATTTAAAAATAATGCACCGTGACCATGTAGAGCTTACTCCAAAAATATAAAGTTGGTTTAATATTTGAAAAATTAGTCAACATGAACTACCATATGAGTAGCCTAATAAGAAAACCATGTGATTGCGTCTGTCAAAACAGAAATGTTTTATTAAAATTCAGAATCTACTCGTGATTATAAAAACTCTTAATCTAGGAATAGAAAAGTTAGATAAAGGATATCCTCAGTCAGATAAAGGCAGATTTAAAAACTCTACTGTAATAGTATCCCCACCCTGCAAGTACTGGGGATAGAACCCAGGGCCTTGGGAACACTGTGCAAGCTCTCTACCACTGAACTGTCCCCCATTTTTTTTTATTTTTAATTTTGAGACAGAAAGTTGCGCAGGCTGACTTTCAATGTGATGATAGTCCTCCTAGCCTTCCATGTGGCTGGAATCACAGGCATGCACCATGCCTGGGCCAACTAGCATTCCTTTTTTTTTTTTCTTTCTTTTCTTTATTATGGCCGGCTCAGCCTGCCCTGGGGGTGGGGCTGGCGCAGCGTGTGGTGCCAGGGATTGAACCGTGGTCCCTGCGGTTGCCTAAGCTTGCCTAAGCAGGCACTTTAGACCCCTGAGCTGTCTTGCCAGCCCACCAACTAGCATTCCTAATAGTACAAGACTGAACGTGGTCTTCCAGAGATGAGGAAAAAGGAAGGGATGGGTCCTTTTACCATTGTTGTTCAGCATTACACAGATGTCCTCACCAGAGCAGTAAGGCAAGGAGGGAAAAAAGACCCAAGGCAAAGAAGTAAAACAACTTGCTTTTTTATTTTAAGTGTGTGTTCTATAATCAGATATTTTTCATTCTGATAGAGACATTTTTCAATTTTTCTTACATGGAACATGGATATGCTTTGTATATCCTGTCTAGGACTTCAAGTCATGACTAATTTGTCTCTAAGTTTTTTCCCTAGAAGTTTATGGTTTTATATTTTGAGTTCCTTTTGTGCAAGATAGGAGACTTAGGGGCAGATTAACATATTTTGCACTGAACATGCAGTTACTCCTACAGCATTTTCCAAAAAAATTGTGCTGGACATTAAAGTTATAGGATAGATTTTAATTGTAACAGACCTAGGGAAAAGAGTTTATCGTGATTGAAACTTGTCTCATCTGATCTGTACGGAGGTGTGTTTATTTATTTATCCTGGGTCTTGAACGCAAAACCTTGTGCTTGCCAGGCAGGCGCTTGTGCCAATGAGCTTCGTCCTCTGCCCTACAAGGCATTTTTAAGGGAGAGTAAGCTCATGCTCACCTTGGCCATGGAGGTGAACATGTTGACAGCGGGGAGGGACTTGGCCCACATGAAGCCCATCTGGGCTTTGGCTGTTACCTACTGGAGTTAGGCTTCTGCCCATGCACACAGGCTGGAGGCAGAGGCTCTGACTTCCCATCTTGGCTGGAACTGACACGCAGTGCTTTGGCCAGCCTTGCGTGTCCTTGGGTAGGCCCTTGGGGGGGACAGGGTGAGCATGCACCGTGGAATTGTTAATAGATTGTGTTTTATTCAGTTTTTTTTTTTTTATTTTAAAAAAACCATTTGTTTGTTTGTTTATTTATTTATTTATTTGGTACAGGGTCTCACTACGTAGCTTGGACTCAAAGCGATCCTCCTGTCTCCTCCTGCCTCAGCCTCTCCCATGCTGGGATTATGGGCATGCACTACCATGCCCAGTTTTGGGGCTGGCACAGCATGCCTGTGATTCTGGGGCTTGGGGTAGTAGGGATTGAATCCAGGTCTTTGTGTTTGCCAGGCAGGTGCTTAGACCACTGAGCTATCTCCCCAGCTCCTTGTTCAGTTTTTTTTTTTTTTTAAGCTTGAATTGAGGTCTAGTTGAGAAATGGTTCAGTGGAAATTTCTGGAGTTTGGTCAAGACCAGAATTTTTGTTCTTTCTTTTTTTTTTTTAACTTTATTTATCTATTTGTTTATGTTATAGCTGGCTCAGCCTATTCTGGGGGTGTGGCTGGCACGGCAGGTGGTGTCAGGGATCAAACCTCAGTCCCTGCAGTTGCCTAAGCTTGCCTAAGCTGGTGCTTTTAGATCGTTGAGCTATCTTGCCAGCCCCCAGTTTTTGTTATTTCTTAAGTGAAATATTTTCCAACTTGATCATAACTCGCCTGGCCGTATTTATACAGCTCTTCTTTCTGGATTTGCTCCTCAGTTCCGTGCATGCCTTTTCTTTCCCTTTGCAAGTAGCACATTGTCCAGTTTCTGCAGCATTGTAGCAAGTCCCAAAATCACGTTATGGAACTCCTCCACTGTTGGACACACACCCTGCCCACCCCAAATTAACTATTCCAGTTCCTCTACTCTCCATGTAAACAATTTACTAATTTTTTTGGTGCTAGGAATCAAACCTTTAGTCTCATGTATACTTTACGAGTACTTTACCACTGAACTATACATTTCTAAGACCCCCGTAGGTATTTCAGAGTCACTGTGTCCATATTTCCCTCAAAATATGTTTTGGAATCAAGTTAAATTTATAGCTCAATTTGGACAAAATCTAAACCTTTGTTATGTGGAATCTTACAATTCTCAAACACAGTGTATGTTTCCATTGATTCGCGTTGGCTTTCGTTTCTTTCCTGAGCATTTTGTGGCTTACAGCATGCGCATATCCATCGGCACATGTTAAATTTACCCTCAGGATTTCACTTGTGGGAAAGCTACTGTAAATCACATTACTTATTAAATGTAGACTTCCAGTTTCTTCTGTCTTTATGGTACTTAGGAAGACGGTGTGTGTGTGTGTGTGTGTGTGTGTGTGTGTTGATGGGACATCTGCAGTTTCGCTGTTTAGGCCCGGGATGCTTTTGTGTCTGTGTCACAGTGTCTTGGTATTTCCTGCACAGATGATCATGTAGTCCTTTTGCATTGTGAGGCCTCTGTCTCTGGCTGATTGCTGTTACTGAACTAGAATTCAGGGCGCTGAATTGGTCAGTGCTCAGAACTCTGTCTTTGTCCTGTTGTGCCTAGTTTCTCTGTTTTGGGCTGGTTAGGAGGTGCTGTTTTGGAGGAAGTTGGTCATCAGTACAGAGCCAACCAAACTATGATTAGCTTCCATTTTTCTTAGACTTTTGCAAAATTTTCTAAAATATATGTGCAACTTCAGCTTGCAAAGTAGGAAACAATGTTTTATTACATAGAAAAAGAAACTTAGAGTCAGGAAGGTTTAAAAACTGCTTCTTTATTATGAAATGAGGTCTTGCTGTACAGTGCAGATTGACCTTGAACTTGCGTATGTAGCCCAGGCTGACCTTGAACGCTTGGTGATCCTGCTGCCCCAGCCTGCTAAGTGCTGAGATTACAGGCATGCACCACCTTTTTTTTTAAGGTTTTTGTTTTTTTGTGTGCAGGGTCTCACTGTGCAGCTTGGATTTGTAGCAATCCTCCTGATTTCTGCTTCCCTAGTGCTGGGAGTACAGGCGTGCGCCACCATACCCCGCCTTGTACCACCATTTTTAAAAGAATTTTTTTTTTTATCATTGTTATTAGTTTTATTTACTTACTTGGTACAAGTTCTCCAGCGCTGGGATTACAGGCATGCGCCACCACGCCCAGCTTCTTGGCCAGCACAGCACACCTGGGATTCTGGGGCCGGCATGGCATGCAGTACCGAGGATTGAACCCGGGTCCTTGAGCTTGCCAGGCCACGCACTTAGACTGCCGAGCTATCTCCCCAGCCCCTGAGCCACCATTTTTATAGACACTGTTTCACTACAGGGAAGGACTTTAAGTACAGTTTGTTGTGGGCTACAAAGTAGATTAAAATTTGTTTTTGTCAGCTAGAAGTTCTAGATTATTGTAGTGTCAAACTAAAGTCTTTCTTATTTAAAAGGCCGGCAGCAACAAAAGATTTTCTAACTTTGAAAATATTTTTCTACATTTTATTTATAAGAAAATTAGCAATTAAAAGAAGAATTTCTGCCCCATAATTTGTGAAGCAAGTAGAAAATGATTTTTAGTTCACTTTCTTCAGTCAATTGTTATCTAAATGCATTCAGGCTGCCGTAGCAAAGTACCTTAGGGTGAGTAGCCTAAGATCAGCAGAATCTTCCTTCTGACACCTTCGGAAGCTTCCAAGTCTGAGATGAAGGCGCTGGCCAATGTGGAGTCCGATGAGGACCTTGTCCTGACACATGGCGCCTTCCCAGTGTGTTCCCGTGGGCTTGCAAGGGAGAGGGGCTCTTGCTTGTCTCTTCTGCCAGGGCCCGGAGCCCATTTGTGGGTGTTCTTTCTCTAGGCCTCATCACCCACAAAGGCTTCACTAGACCCTCATCATGAGGGCTAGAATTTTAGCGGGACACAAACATTTCACCCTGGAAGTTATTTATTTTACTAAATATTGGTGGTCAATGTCTGTCCTAGTATTTAGAACATTTGAAGTGGTCTGAAAGTGGGATTTACTTACATGTTAACTTTTTGAGACTGATTACTTCATAATTTCCTATTTTTATACTACTCTTGCATAGCACATATTTACATTTCATTAGTGATTTTAAAATAATACTCCCAGTGTATAGGATGTTTGCCCAGGTTACTTTCCAGGGGCTAGTTTGATCCTGTTTAAATATATAACTGTCAACTGTCCTGCTTTTGTCAGCTTTCCATCGCTATGACAAGATAACTGAAACAGACAACATTAGGGAGGAAAGGTTGTTGCTTTCAGGCCTGTAGCAGCGCACAGACATCATTGCAGAAGAGACTGGTGAAGGAAAGCTGCCTGGCCAGGAGCAACCAGGAGTCGGAGGAGGAGACCAAGTGGAGAGCAGCCCCTGGAAACAAAGTCGGCCCTCCACGGGGTGCCCCTCCCTGCTGCTTCCTCTAGTTAGCCCCCACCTCCAGATGAGGCCCAGAGCTATGGCTCCTGAACCCGTAAAACCTGTGTGGTTAGAGCCCTCATGCTCTGCAGAGCTCCCACCTGTGAGCACCAAGCCCCCACCACCGAGAACTTTCAGGGGAGTTTTAGGTTCAATCCTTAACATAGTCTGAGCCTCTTCCCCGTTTCTCTCCATAGTAATAAGGTTGTGATGGAGTTGTGTATTGTTCTTCTTTTTAAAAGCTTAAGGTCCTATGTAGTGGTATTTTATGTTTACTTTCTCTCATTTTTTAAAAGAACCTATAACTTGATGCTAGCTGCCTTGATAAAATGCTGTTTCTCTCCCTCTCTGCCTTTCCGTTCCCTGCTTCTTTCACACACACTCAGTACCCTGTTGCTTACACACTGAAAAATACTTTGTGGAATTGGGCATTCTGAAATGTGACAGAAACTATAGAACAAAACAGTACTTACATCACTCTCAGTTTGTACCATGAAGAAAAATAGAGCCAAATCTGTGATTTTTATTTCCTAGTGAGAGAGAATAATGTACAGAAGTGTTAGTAAGAAGAACACTTGGCTCTTAAGAGCTGTTTTTATCACTTACTGCTGCTGGGACATGTAGGAAGCTGTCCTAACCTCTCAGAGCCTTGCTGTCCCAGGCTCTGGAAGCGAGGGATAACACGTATGTTAGTTTTTGTGTATTACAAATTAGTGCATAGTTCAATGTGATTATGAGAGTTAAAGAAGTGATTCCTTAATCATGTATAGTGGTAGAACTATGTCTTACAATGCAAACAATTTATGAAAAAGAATTTAATATAAAAAGGTTGACTCTAGTTTGAGCAGTCCAGTCTCT
>PVKN010033898.1:0-11941 GCA_004027915.1 Capromys pilorides
TCTGCTGTGGAGCCCTGCAGCAAAATTCCCTGCACAGAGACTAGGGGTCAGACCCTACCAGCTAACCCAGGAGCTGAGCATCTTGCCAGCGGAGCACAGCAGGGTCTCATCCAAAAGCTGCAACAGGAAGAAGCTGAGCACAGCAGCCAAACCCAGACAGGCACATCTGGACAAGCTCAAAATTGGTAAATCCAGACCCAAATATCAGTAGGTGCTAACGGCATAACTGCACCAAAGGCCTGCACCAAAGGTCAGGAACCACTGCTATACAGAATGATACAGACAAGGAGCAAAATGCAATCTCAGGTCCCAAGCCCACCTGGAACAAATATAGGAGACGCTACCATACAAGAAAATGGTAATCATGGAGCTGAAATCTCTAAATTAGTAGCATCTGAAGTAAGCAAACAAATGCAGAAACATATAGAGGAGCTCAGATTGGAGATAACCTCTGAAGTAAAAAGAAGAAATATTTGCATTACTAGAGTCTGAAGTAAAAAAACAGCTGCAGAAAAGTATAGAGAGAATCATACCAGAAATAACCTCTGAAGTAAAAAAGAAATCTCATCTACAGTCCCAAAAAAGGAAACCATGGCAGGATGTGGTAGATAATCACAGATGCAAAAGTAGCTTGGGATTTCCTACAGTGGCACCTGGAGTTTGGGGCCTGTTTGTGTATTCAGATAATTACTGTTACATGTGATTAGTTTCTAAAAATCATTGCATTAAGATTATTCTCTTTTAAGGTCACAAAGCCCTATTGACAGGTAACATAAGGCCAAAGTGCAGCCTGGAGTGGTGGCACACGCCTGTAATCCCAGCACTTGGGAGGCTGAGGCAGGAGGATCAGTGCAAGTTCAAGACCAGCCTGGGCTACAGGTCCTGTCCATCCTGAGTCAGGATTCTTATTTGCAAAGGGAATATGTTAACAGATGTTACCTTGTGGATTATGTAACTATGTCCTTATGCCCTGAAAAGGGTTCATGTATCAAATGCTCAATAAATATCTCTTATTTTTATATCTAGGAAGTCTCCTTTTTGAAAGCATAATCCAAGACTGAGCTCACCAACTCCCTCCAAATCTGTTTTCCATCCATATTCTCTACTGTGCCATTTAGTTGCTGCACATCTAAACTAACTCAAAGTGGTGTGCACAATAAAGGCTAAAATAAGAATTGGTGTTTGTGTCAGTCCAGTTATGTGACAGCAAACTTCCAGGGCTGGAGTTGGGCCACGTGGCTGCAGCAGCTCAAGATCTGTGCCCACCCTCTGTCTTCCTTTCCATTTTCTGCCACTGTCCTATTGACATTGGCCTCATTCATGGCAGCTTCTTCACCTTACTGACCAGAACTAACTACATGTTCATTCCTGTCTGGTCCTAGTTGGGTCTTTTCTGCAGAAAACCAACGCTTGGCCTTTAGTCTGATTGGACCATTTTAGTCCCTCCGCTTATCTCTACACCAATCACAATGGCCGAAGGATAGGATGGGTAGTGCTGACTGGTTTACCACAAAACCATTTGTCCCACCCCAAAGATCACTGTGTCATCCTTAGGAGAACTGAACATTGACATGGGAATGGTAAGTGTGCTACTCGCAAAAGCATAGAGAATGGGTAATGGCAGCTAAAGTATCTGTTATGGTTTGGATCTAAACTGTTCCCCACAGGTTTCATTACTTCAGAGATGGGGTTTTTAGAAGGTGATCAGATTACAGGATGAGATACACATCAGTGATTAATCCACTGATAAGACCAAAACTGAATATGTGTTGGTGTGTGGAACCTGGTTGGAGGTGGCCACTCAGGGGTGTCTGGGATGGGTACATCCTTGTCTCTGGCTCCTTCTTTTGCTCTCTGCTTCCTGGCTCCCCTGGGTGGAGCAGAGTCCCACCACTCTGAAGCCATAAACCTGAAATCCTCTCCTTGTTTAAATTATGGATATCAGGAATTTGGGCCCAGTGGTGGGAAAGTGACTAACACATCACCAGAAATTGCTGAGCTCAACTACCTGTCGCTGGTACCTCCTTCAACAAATAGCTCGTTCTTGAAAGTTTAAGTCCTTTCTCTTCCTCTCTCTTCTGTTCTCTAATTTCAATGACATCTTTATTGTCCTCCTAAAACATTTTCCAATTTTACCACTTGACTCCATTCACATTGCTACTGGCTTTGTCTTGCCCAGGCCAGGCCATCCCAGTGGCTTCAGTAGCAGCTGGAAGTAAGAACACAACTTCATCTGTGTTTTTGAAAGAGAAAATTTAATATAGTTGTTAGCTTCACAACTAAAGTCAGATGTGAATTCTATGAAATTACAGAGGCAGCAACTTCAGGAATTAGTTATTACTTTTAAGGGTTTTTTTTAATTCAAAAATAAAAGTTTGGAGCTATTGATACTTAAAGCATGGAGAAAAGATCCCTATTGAGCAGACGTGGGGACCCCTCAGGGAGTCCTTGGCCAGCTTAGGCTGTCACCTCCCAGCAGAAGCAATGAGACTAAGTCTGAAGGGCTTCAGCAACTGTAAATCTTCCTGGTGAAATTGTTTGCTGGTGCTGTGGGCAGGAAATAAAATTAAAAAGGTGCTGTCTAGAGTAGGAAATGATTGTGAATAGGAAACAGCCAAAAGGTCCTTCCTTGTGCCTGTCTCTACCCTTGTCAGAGCCCAGAAAGGAGCAGCTGGCAAGGCAGAAAAATGGTCCGATGACTCCCAGCCCTAGAGTTGACTGAGCAGAGCATAAAGGAATGAGCTTGAGGACTGAGCGTGGAGGCATGCACCTGTTACCCCAGCACTTGGGGGGCTGAAAACAGGAGAATCACTATGTGTCCAAGCTGTGTAGTGAAACACTGTAGACCCTGTACTAAATAAATTATATATTGTTTGTTTGTTTGCAAAACCAAAGACGAAACTCAGGCCCTTGTGCTTGCCAGGCAAGCGCTTATTCTACTGAGCTATCTCTCCAGCCCCCAATTTTTTAAAAAAGATTAAAAAGCAAAGAAATGAGCTTGAAACCAAGAGGTGAAATCATAACCACCAACTGCCCAAATAGTTCCATGAATTCACTCATTTTCTGCTCTGTCCCCCTACCACCCAACTAAGGTGTAAATGCATGATGCTATTGTGGTTGGACCAATGAAGGACTGGGGAGAAGGGTGGGGTGGAGAGAGGATTTGAGCACCTGGGGTCCAGATTCTAGAAGGGTCCAGAACTTGGGAGAGGTGCATTCTGGTGGCCTGCACCCTATTGGAGTTGGGAGTAGAAAGTTAGATTTCCTAAGGTAAGTTTTGCTGTTAAATTAACTTTGGCAACTGAAATGTTCTTGGCTCTGGAGAGGTTATTTTGGGGGTTTTGTTTCAATTTTTCAAGGGCTTTCATCAAGGCATTCATACCTAAGGGACAATTTTACCCTAATAAAAAGTTATCAGTGGGAGTACCCAGGAATTTTTTCCCCTAAAATGGGTCCATTTGTTCCTTCAATTGATGAGAAGGGAAATGTCATCTGACTTCTGTCCCTGAGGAGCAGAAGCATGAGCACCGTCACCCCCTAGCCTACAAGCTGATGGAACAAGGGCTTGCACAGTGTGGAAGGTATCACTGCATCTCAGACACTGTGGAGAGCTAGAGGTGGTTGGAAGGGAAAGAGACGTGGAGGCAACAGAGGGTAGGGCTGAGCCGGTAGTGTGAGGACAGTGAGGGGCATTTGATACCATTGCATATGACCATTGGTGTTTAGAAATGTGGCTGCAGTCTAATCTGCCATGTGTATTCAGATGTGCTGAGGGCTTAGGGACCAACGGAGAAGACCAGGGAGGTGACATTTGAGTTGAAGCTTAGAAGACAGGGAAGGTCTTAGCAGACAGAGAACTGGGTGAGACCTGCCAGGTTGGGGCAACTCCATGAGTCCAGGATGCAGGAATAGCCAGGCCTAGGTACCTGGGCAAGGAGAAGTGGGGATGCCTCAGAAGGGTTTGAGGAACCCAGTCATTGTTGGGCTTGAATTCTAGGTTAAAAAAAAAAAAGTGGGGCTGTGCTCTGAAATAAAGTTGGAAGATCCGCCAACATTTTATGAGGGAACAAAGGAAGGTAAAGCCTTAATTTGCTATGATTGTTCTCATTTTCCCCTTGAAGGTGCTGAGACTTAGAGATGGTGGTGGCACCCCAAGGTCACAGGACAATTTGGACAGGAGTGGAGGGGCTGTCTTTGCCTCCAGGTCTACCAGGGAGCATCACTTCTGTTGCTGTTTCACAGTCAGCTTGGGAATGGGGTTAAGCTGCGAGGCAGCCCTCACTTCTGAGCCAACGCACCTTGCCCTGGGGGCCATCCCAACAAGCATGGGGATTGGCAGTACCCAGGCCACAGTTCATCTGGGATGCGTGTAACTAACTGCACAGTCGCCCCTGGGCTGCCATTAGCATGTTATCTGAAAAGGCCATGTAGCTACTGCCCTGTGAATTATATCTCATTTCTTTAAAAAATGTGTTTGGATAGAGAAGAGGTAGAGGGATGCAAGGGGAAGCGAAGCAGCAGAAAAGGCAAATAGATAAAATAAATGGGCTTGGTGCATGCCTTTTGACCATTTTGCTTTAGTCTATTGATTTGGATTTTTCCCCCCTACCCTGGGAGTAATCAATTTTTCAGTGGATGGGCAGAATACAATAATTTCAAGCAAACTCTTCAAATGGGTTGTCATTAATTTGCCTTTTGCTGGTCCTTGTTCACTCGGAGTAAGACGTGTTCAGCTTTCTCCAAACACTATTGGTGGCAGACTCTGGGGATTTGCAAGAGCTGATTGGCACCAGGCAGGGAATGCAAGCTCGGGAGGGGTGGCAAGAGCTGGTGCAGGCTAACGAAGGCTCAGTGTTTGCTGGTCTTTACAGAGTGACTTATTACTGCTAATTGGGAGGGACAGTTCAAATAAGCACAGAGGCACGGTTGTCACAGGAGCGTGACATGGTTTTAAAGAGGCCTTGCCACTGACTCCCCACTCTCCCACTGCTAGCTGGCTGGACATCAGGCTCCGCAGCCCCCACTGAGAGTGAGCTTTGTCGGGGAGCCCCATAGATGCCAGTGGGCTCCAGAAAGCTGGGTTTGGCAAGTCATCGCCAGGAACCTCAGACAGACACGCAGCTGCCTGGGACACTTAGAAAGTCAACAGCTGACGGAAAGGGAGGACGCCAAGCCTCGCTGAAAATGGACTTGAGAATGTGATTGGAATTAATGTGCAGAACATAGTTCGAGGTTGTTTTCTTTAAAGGGCTTAAATGGCTTTAAAAAACATTCATTTGAATGAGTGTTAAAATATTAATAACCGGACATGCGTCTCCTAGGGTTCTGCCACTTTATCTTTTGCTTATTTCCTTTGTGAAATAGACATTAATTTCCTCTCCATCCTATTAAACAGATGTGAGTGGCTGTGCCATGCCTATCCCATGGTATAGCCAATGCTTCCAAAGTATTTGTGTGCTAACCAATTAGTGAGTAGTCAGTACTATCAAAGGACACTTTACATTTTCCTGATGTTCATGTAGAAGGACTCACAACTGCCCCTCATTCATTCATTCTACAAAGGTAGGAAATGTGCACAGTGGAGCCAGGAGCACCCTAGACACCATGGACATGTCAAGGGCGCAGCGAGGTCATTGCTGGTTCCCTCCCTAGGAAAGGGAAGATGCCGACAATGAGTATGTCATGACCAAGGTGATCTCAGACAAGGACAATAAAGGTAGAGGTGAGTTCAGGCCATAGTTGCTCTTGACTTTTTTTTCATCCCTGGAATTATCCTTAGGGAAAACAAGATAAGTCAACAATGGCAACAGGCACATGGAGAGGCTCATCCCTTTAAGGGAATTCCAAATAAGGCCCAATTAATTGCCTGGTTTTAGATTCAGGAAATTTTTGACTGGCAACATCACTTCCTGGGGGGGATTCTGCATCTGTCTCTCTCTCTCTCTCTTTTTTTTTTTTAATGTATTTAGGACAGTGTTTACAGGGTCTACAGGGTCTCATTATAAAGATCAGACTCATAGTGATCCTCCTGTTTTCAACCTTCCATGTGCTAGGATTATAGGTGTGCGCCACCACATCCAGTCTCAATCTCATCTCAGCATGCCCCTGGGGTGGGGCCAGCATGTCGCACTGGGAATCAAACCCCAACCGCGATGCTCTGCCTAAGCAGGCGATTTAATTCACCGAAGTATCTGGCTGGCCCTGTGTTATCATCTTGTTAGTCACTGAAATTTATCATAAGATAAGTTTTTAAGGCAAAGCATATTTGAGGCATAGTACATTTCCTTTCTGTGACTCAGATTTTTTTTTAAACTTTATATGGCTAGCTCAGCCTGCCCTGGGGGTGGGGCTGGCACAGCATGTGGTGCCGGGGATCGAACTGTAGCCCCTGCAGTTGCCTAAGCTTGCCTAAGCAGGTGCTTTAGACCACTGAGCTATCTCACTGGCCCCTTAAATTTTTTAAAGAATACAAAATGTTAAAAAAAAAAAGTAGAAATGAGGCAAATTTTCATTAAACAAAGTAATAGAAATTAGACAATGGTTGTTTTGTATTGCATAATGTTATCTTCAAAGTAGTTGTTTAGGTTACCAAATATAAACCTGCAAAATAGATTTTTTAAAAAGTTTTAAGAAATTAAAGGGAAAAAAATTTTTAAAAATTAAGCATTAACTGTTCCTTTCAATAGAGCAGCAGAACTCAGCAATGCAATTATCTAAACTATCCTGCATATACACATGAATATATCTTTTTTACATATATATATATATGTGTGTGTATATATATATATTTATACATATATATATATATATATATATATATATATATATATATATATATTCTGCTTAAAAGGCAAGTGTAGAGGCCAGTGAGATAGCTCAGTGGTCTAAAGTTTCTGCTTAGGCAAACTTAGACAAGCTTAGGCAAGTGCACAGGGATTTCGGTTCAATCCCAGGTACCACATGCCATGCCAGCCCTGCCCCCAGGGTGGGCTGAGCCAGCCACACACACAAAAAAAAAGGTAATTGTAATAATCAATGATGCTGAGTAATAACCTCATGGACTTTGAGACTGTGGAGCATGTCCTAGGCTGAGGGTTTCATCAATGGTTGAGCTGAGAACCAGAGAGGGCCTTAGCAGGGATTTGATTTCAACCTAGCTCTATTTTGGTTCATGGAAGTCCTTGTAATTTATACATTAAAATGCAGGCACACACACACACACACACACACACCCCGGCACCACCACTACCACCCACCTGTCACGTACTTATTCAATGGGAAATCAGAGATGGAAATACCTCAAGAGGATCTCCCCGCAAAAGCTCTTCCTCTTCTGAACTCTGAAAATGGCATCACCTATTTATTGCTTGAGGAGATGGTAGGAATCTGGGCTTTCAGTTTGAAAGTGTTTTCAAGAAGGTGATAGATCTTCCTTAGTGAAGAGAGTGAACCTGAATCAAACAGGAATATCAGTTTATGAAAATGATTCCTAAAAACCATTGCATTAGTTTTAAAATTAAAATTGCAGAGATGAACTGCTAAATCAGACTAGTGGGTAAGAGGAACAAATGGATTTGTGGAGAATGCAAGCCTGCATACTGAATAAGAAATTGGGCTTGAGTATTTCAGCATGGAAAATAGGAAATTATTTGCCAAGTGAGAAATTCTATTTTAGATTTCCTGGGATATATTAAGAAAGAGTTTGTTGTCCATTGATACCTTCCTTCCAAGAGACCCCAACAGAGAGTGAACAATGCCCCCTTCACTTCTGCATGAATGCATCTAGTTCTTTTCTTCACATCTGGAAGTCATTTATTTTGCCCCAAGACATCTGCAGTGGCTGATGACATGTGACAGAGGCAAGAGAGCTGGCAAGCCTGGCCATCCCTTGAACTATCATTGCCTCCATGAGGCCTGGCTTTGTTGGAGACAAGAAGAAAACCTACTTCCCTCCTGGGTAGTGAGTACAGGTTGACCAATTAAGAATCCAGTTGAATAGGCTTTAAAAAAATTCTGGTAAAAAGGGAATTTGTGTTGCTAAAATGAATCCTTCAATTTGAGACCAAAAAGGAAAATATCTGGCTTAGCTCTCTGTGGGATTTCATTCTTAATGGGCCATAGTAGAAAATGTTCTTTTGCAGACAGAGGTGTGTGTGTGTGTGTGTGTGTGTGTGTGTGTGTGTGTGTATGTGTATACATAGATTGTAACACTGAAAGTTTAATCCCGTGTGACAAGTCCTGATCCTCTTTGTATGCTCATTGGTCAGAAGGCCTTCTTGGAAATCCATCTCCTGTTCACATGTGGGAATATACCTCAGAAGCTCCTAGCTGGGTGCTTTGGAAAAACAAAGCACATCTGTTGATGGAGCCACCTAGACATCCTGCTTTACTCTCACTAAGAGCACAGTGGATGAAAGTAGCCCATGCCCTGTATCTTAGCTGAACTGCAGGGTGGTGTCATGTTGAAAATGATCCTGATCCTTCCAGTCCAAGTCAACAGAGGCAGGAAGCTTGTTGACCCACACCAGCCCCTCACTTCCCAGTGCCATCGTGGGAGTTGTATGGCAGCGGGCAGCAGTGCCCTTTGCTAGCAACCCCATTTCACACAAAGACCTCTTGTGATTAGCAATTCTTGGTGCTACCAAAAATGGGCAGCTCTAGTGATCATGACATCTCGAAGGAAGAAAGATGACGGGCATAAGTGCCTCAGATTGGAGCGCAGGGAGCAGTGGTCTCCAGATGCTGGCTTGACCTTCTGTGTGACTTTAACAAAGCCTTCCCCACTGGGGACCCAAGAAGGACTTTGGATGCTGAGGAAAGGGAACAGGAATATGATGATGTTGCTCTCCACAAAGCTAAGTTCACACAGGTTTTCACAGAACACTAGAGGGAGGAGGGTTAAGAGAAACAGCTAGTTCAAAAGGCAGAGGAGTTGCAGGGATCTAAGTGGGGTAGGGAAGTAATCACGATGGAGTCCAAGGAGGCCACAGGGGAGCTTGGTGCACTCTACAGAGCCAATGGTGTGAAGATGAATTTGGAGCTAATGTGAGGAATAGTGGTTCACAGGGTTTTCAGATCTTCCTGCCCCTACAGAAGAATCATGTGCTTCTTAATCAGAAGTCATAATCACAAATTTAGCCCTTTGGGGACAGAAAGAAAAAGAAGGGAGCCAAAAATCATGGTGGAGGTGGAAAGTTTCAGAGACATAACTTGCAAACTCTTCCTGTTTCAAGAAAAAAAAAATCAGAAGTTATAGCCAGCCAGGCAGGGTGACACTAGCCAGTAATCCCAGTACTCTGGGGACTAAAGTAGACGGATTACAAGTTTGAACCAAACCTGGGCAATTTAGTGAATTTTAGCAAGACCTTGTCTTGAAATAAGAAATTAAAAAGTGAAAAGGCTGAGGATATAGCTCAGCACAAAGGCTTTGGTCTCAATTCTCAGTAACACACACACACACACACACACACACACACACACACACAGAGGCACAAAGATGCACTTACAGAAAATTTCCATAATCCAAGCCCACAGAAGTGTAAGGGATACCAGTGGGACAAGATAAGGTGAGGCTAAGAAGCAGAGAAAACAGCAGCAGGCCATTCACAGCCATGCTGGGGAGTTGCAGGGAATATGCTAATTCATTCATTCATTCATTCATTCATTCGTTTGGAAAGTAATGATGAGCTGTTTGGTATAAGTTAGCTACCACTCTGCCTTGGGGAGCATTGATAACCAAGAATTCTCCCAAAGAATCCCTGTTGCCAGAGACCAGTGAAAGAAGATAATGAACAGTAAATGGAAACAAGTAAAGGACATAGCCTGTTAGTGGTAGTAGATGCCAAGAATAAAAGAATAGTGAAGGGTAGGATTGACTATAGGATTTATGAATTAGCATTGGACAGTCTGCAGCCCCAACCTGGGGCACTGTGGCTCCTGTGGCTCTCACGATGTCCAGTGATAGCCTTATTTCCAGGAGACAGCTTGCCCACAACCTGCATTGGAGTGCAATACATATATTCCCAAAATGACTTTATCTCTTTGCTTTGGCCCTGCCACTGAGATTCTAAAAATGTTTCACTTTGTGTGTAATCAAAGTCCAAGACACGGGTCAACTTGTATGTATTTTCTGAAGCAGAGAAGAAAAAATGCTCCAGTAACATTTACAACAAACTGAAAACTCCAACCATATCACACATTTGGTCATTTGCAACCAGAATTAGTCTCTCAATCAGTTATTGCCCAACTATGACCAGATGTTCTAACTCTTGGCTAAGAACATGTGGTCATGGCGAACCTGTGTGTGTGTGTGTGTGTGTGTGTGTGTGTGTGTGCGTGCGCGTGCGTGTGCACATGTGTGTCCATCTTTTATTCAGTTTACAAATTTTCAAAATATTTAAGCTTTTCCACTTGTTATTTGAAAACAATCCCAAAGGCTAACATACACAGGAGCTCAGATTTGGTCTCAGAGTGGGGAACCCCAGGTTCCCAGATGCCCTGTCCTTTTCTAGTAGAATGTTCCTTTGGGTATTGGCAGCATATCCAACTTCCTTGGTGACTTTTATGATGATTCATTCTTTATGTCCCATCTCTAAATCTGAACCTTTCCCTAAGCCAGTTCAGAGGCCAAGAGTGTGAGTTCAGATGCTCACGAGTTCACAGTTATGTTTCTACAAAAGCTTTCACTCCATTTTTTACTTCTCTCACTTTTATAGTCATTGTCACTGTGGAGAACTTATAACAACACAGAGGAGCCAGAGACCAATCTTGATTTTATGGTGCCACACTAAGAGAGCACGGGCTGTTGGTGCCTAGTGTAAATGGAAGCACATTTTGTCAAAGTCTGTGTAAGTCAAACCCCCCCACCCCCTCCGCAAAGGTCACTGTCTGCACTCATGTTCACCTGGCATGGGACAGCCCACTCCCATTGCAGAAAATGTCACCCAGGTGGTGACAGGACAGGAAGGTAGCCATGCCTGGTCTCAGCCTCCCTTCTTTGTGCTCCCAACATCACCTGGCAGCAGTGCCCACCAGCTTGTGTGATTTCAGATGAAAACTGTCTTCTGCATGCTGGTACCACCCACACTGTTTGAGCCTTTCCCCACACCCAATGCCAGCAGGCCTGGTTGGGCCATAAAATCTGCTTGAGTGAGAGCGGAAAGAAGACAAGACAGACCATAGTGAATTGGAACGGAAAAGTATTACCCAAGTAGACTCAACTTCAGACCCTTGCCAGTGATGCGGGGAGCGATCAACAGCATCCCTGATTCTGGCCCAAGTCCTCATGCACCATTTGTGTAGATGAGGACATCTCTTCTTTATTAATAACCATCTCTGTAAGTCTAAGTTTGAGTAGGTGTTGTCTACACCATGGTATGATTGTCAGGATTAGGTGAGAGCCTCCGCGAAAATCTCTCAGAGGTGGCCCAGCACATCATCAAACTTAATCAGCAGTGGCGATGATGTGATAATGAATGAGTGGAAGCCAATTTTGATTTGTAATGATGTTGCTTAATTCAATTCAATGAAAAATTCATTAAATGCCCACATCTACATGTACCCATGGTGAAGTTTGCCCTAGTTAGGAAAACTCAGGACTAAGAAAAGAGTTGTGGATTCCATGGCAGATCTCCACAACATATTCACCTTCTTGTGATGGGGCTTTAATCCCCTAAAGCCTTCAATTTCCATCTAAAAATAGGGTAAGCAATATCTTCCCTACCCTCCTTCAGAAAACCTACATTAAGAGATGAGAGGGGCCGGCGAGATGGTTCAGTGATCTAAAGCGCCTGCTTGGGAGGGCTCAGGCAACTGCAGGGACTGCAGTTCGATCCCCGGCACCACATGCTGCGCCAGCGCCACCACCAGGGCAGGCTGAGCCAGCCACAAAATGAATAAATAAAGAAACAAACAAACACAACAAGCAAACAAATAAATAAAA
>PVKN010033899.1:0-11925 GCA_004027915.1 Capromys pilorides
ATTTTTTGTATTTCTTTAAATATGATTGAAGTTTATTCTGCAATATAATTGAGTTACTTGGCAATAACTTGACCCTTCTAGGTCTTCCTTCTTAAATTTGTTAGACATCACAGACCTACATTTAATCTAGGGTGAATTATTCCTACTAAGGCAAAACTCTTCACAGAGTGCTCTAAAGAATATCCCATAAATCAGGAAGTTTCCTGTCCTACCTAATGCTAACAAGTACTACTCACAGCCTTCTGTCAGCCTAGGTACTTTTTTCTCTACTCTCTGTACATGGTGTTTTCCTGAACAAAGGTAGTTTTCACACATGTGTTCACTAATCAGGACTCAGCTGAAGACTTGAGGGAAACCATCTGCACATACCCATATCCTCTTTCCATGCTGCTCCCTTCTACACAAAACTGCGCCATGAGAACTCCAGCCACCTTGGTCTCCCCAGCGTCATTTGTGTGCCTTCAACTCAAGGAATCCCCCAGGTTCTGGCTGGATTCCTCTTCTGTCTGCACCAAGACCTAGAAACTCTCGCAGGAGATAAAGCTGAGACAGTTGGGGCTCACATCATTTGCTTCTCTTATGTCAGGGATCATTGTCCTTCTTTGCCTGATAGCCATTGTCTTGAAATACCAGCATTCATGTTTTATCCAGTGTTTTAGATTCTGGTGGAAGATAATAACTCTAGTCCCATTTACTCCATCTTGGCTACAAGCAGAAGTCCATTATATTTTTTAAATGAAGAAATTATTAATTACATGTAGTCAAATTTATTGATTTTAGTTCATGGATTTTGCTTCCGGTATGTTGCTTAGTAGATTTTACAGTCTAAGAAAACTTAGATAATATCTAAATTACCTAACTATAAAACATATTTAAATATTTCTTCAAAAATCATTTTGGTCTATACTGTGACATAGTAATCTGTGTTCCCCAAATGAGTATTCACAGTATTTAGCTTTATTCACATTACAGCCAAAACATTCAGACATTTACAATGTATTTCAGTGATTGAGAAGATTATAATCTTCTCATAAATTTAGTTCATAGATCGTTTTGTGTTTGTTAAAGGCAGTCTGATAATTTGCCTTTTTTATGCCCCACCTCCAAAAAGGTATGCCTTTTGTTTAGTTATTTCTCTTTTCTATCCTTAGACATAAATAATGAAAAAAAAAAAAAAAAAAAACACTTTTTGAGCTTTCTCTTCGTATTACCTGACTGACAAAGAGCTAGATTTAAGTTACATTTCCAACAGCGCAGCACTGATGCGACTTTGTGCTCGATCGCCCTGTATCTGCAGACTGGCAGGACGGCTGCCCAGGACGACAGGTGCTGTGTTGGCAGGGGGATCCTTTTCCTACGTAAAGCTTTCAGAGGCACCCTGCTCCCCTCAGGATAAAGTCCAACTTTCTTCACATCGCTCAAAAGGCCTTTTGTGGGTTCCCTTGGCTTTCTCCCAGCTTCATGTTCCCTCCTTCCATATTGAATGAACTACGTTTAGTTTCTCTAACAAGGCATGCTTTTTCATATCTAATTAAAAATTAGGCTAGGCCAGGCTGTTATATCCTTATATTAAAAAATATTTGCTTTACTCTTATAATATCAACTAGCTATGGCTATTTTATCTTTTGTGTCACTGCAGCTGAATACTTGTCACCTCCTTTGGTTCTAGGCCGTTTAATGATAGGATCACATCTTTTTGTGTCTCCAGCGCCCAACCCAGTACAGTGTATTTATCAAGTGAAAAAATGAACAGGTAGGTAGATGGGTAGTTAAGTTTGCTGACTGGATTTGAATCACAGTGCTGAGAAGCACTGACTTCTGACCATGGAGTAGTTGTTTCAACTTTTCAAAGACTTAGCTTGTTCTAGAAAATTAAGATAGTCATTACATTATGAAGCTCTTTGTAAGATGTTTAGTGTTGGAAAACATATAGCAATACTTAATAAATACCTGCTCTTATTTCAATATTAACTTTACCAAAATGCTTTTTGAAGGTATAATTTACATGCTGTATAATTTACCCATCTAAAGTGTATAACTGAGGGTGCTGGGGAGATAGCTCAATAGAATAAGCGCTTGCCTGGCAAACACAAGGACCTGAGTTCAATCCCCAGTCCCACCAAAAAATAAATAAATAAATAAAAATAAAAAGAATAAAGTGTATAACTGAATAGTGCTTAGTAGAGTTGTAGACTTATGCAGTCATCACCACAATCAATTTTAGAACATTTTCATCCCTCTGAAGAGAAAGCCCATGCCCTTCAGTTGTCACTGCCCAAACCCCTCCACCCTTAAGAAATCAATTCTGTAGATTTGTCTCCTCTGGAAGTGTGGGATATGTGTGTGTGTGTGTGTGTGTGTGTGTGTGTGTGTGTGCACATGTGTGTGTTACTGAGGCATGAACCCAGGGCCTCAAGCTTGCTAGGTAAGTACTCTACTACCACAGATCTGACTTTATTAAACATAATCAAGCAATATATTGTTTCTTATGACTGGTATCTTTCTCTTAGCCTAATGTTTATAAGGTTCATTCATGATGGAAATATGTCAGTGAATTATATTGCATTGTATGGACATATCACATTTATTCATTTACTATTTAATGAAGGTTTGGGTCGTTTCTAACTTTTGACTATTGCGAATAATGTTCCTGTTTACACTTGTGCATAAGTGTTTCCATGGACATATGTTTTCATTTCTCTTGGATATATACCTGAGTGTAGAATTTCTGGGTCAAATAGTAATTCCATGTTTAAGTTATTGATGAACTTCCAGGCTGTTTTCCAAAATGGCTGTGTCATTTTACCTGCCTACTAGTGCTGTCATAGTTTTCATTCCTCCACACCCTCACTGATCCTTAATCTTTTGATTATAACCATACCAGCAAGTATGAACTAATCACCTTTTTGTGGTTTTAATTTTCATTTCTCTAATCACTAATGATGCTGCGCACCTTCACATGTGTTAATCCCATTTAGGTTTTTTTTTTTTTTTTTTTTTTTTTTTTAATGGCAGAAATATTTATTCACAGGGCTAGAGAGATAGCTCGGCAGTCTAAGCACCTTCCTGGAAAGCACAAGGATCCAAGATCAACCCCCAGTATCACCTGCCGAGCCAGCCTCAAGCACCGTGCCAGCCACCAAAACTGGACATGGTGGGGCATGCCTATAATCCCAGGGCTGAGGAGGCTGAGGCAGGAGGATCACTTAAATTCTGAAGCTGCATAACTATATCCTGTACCAAGTACATAAATAAAATAGAAGATTAAGAAGAAGAAGAAATATCCATTCACACCCTGTGCTCATTTTTCATTTAGGTTACTTATCTTTTTAATACTGAGGTGTAAGATTGAAGTGCTCCTTAATATTAACTTGTATTTATATTGCCACCAAACAAGAAGTGTTAGAAATAATTTAATGGGAATCCTTATTTTTCTACAGGTACTGACAATTGAGGAAAAAAAATAAAAAATAAAAAAATAAATTCATCAATGTGAGTCAGAACTGACTGAGATACCGGAAAGCACAGCCCTTGCAGCACTGGTCACCATGCGTAAAGGAGTACTGAAGGACCCAGAGCTTATTGATCTCTTCTACAAAGATGATCCTGAGGAAGTGTTTATTGATTTGCATGAAATCGGACATGGAAGTTTTGGGGCAGTTTATTTTGTAAGTAATGTAAAAGTCACTTATGTGAATCAGATGAAGAAGATTTGAACTCTACACAGAGCTCCTATTTGTAAAGTGTACCTAATTTTAGTGTCTGTCCTACCAATTAAATGATGTTCTCTGTAAAACCAAATAGCAGCTTGTGAAGAGCCAATACCGAAATCCAAGACCTTGAAGGTCTAAATGTTAAGCTTAAAGCTGAGTCCCCTGCATCTCTTCTTTTCTTCTTTCTGGCCTGAATCTGTGCTAGTCCCTGCCCTAGAAGACTCTGCATACTATGTCCCCAACCACCTAAGCCCTCTTTGTGCTGCAGGTTTTGGTTTGTTACTTTTATAGTATTCAAACCTTCCACTATCAAAGGGACTTTTATGATCTCATACCACTTGCTTCATTTATCAGAGCTATAATTCAACAACTTGGTTTTGACTCATACTGTTTGTCTCTCCTCCTAAATAACATGCACCATGAGAACAGAGGTTGTCTATCTTGTTTACTGCTATGTTTCCAGGAATTAGTGTAATGCCTAACAATACAGCAGCAGGAATTTTATAAATAGTGGATGGACAGATAACAATGAACAAACAGGTATTCAGAGAGATAGACAAAAAATTTTAATGACATCCGTGTCCAGTTATTTAAATTAATGGGTACAAGGCTGGTCAGTTTCAATTCTAAGAGTGTGACTCTCTCCTGGTGAAAAAAAAGAGAGAAATAATTGAAATGTAAGTATAGCTCACTTACCTGAAATTCACTGTGTAAACTGTAGTTCTTTAATCTAGATGGCTTTGGAAGTTGCTTCATCAAAGTAATAAATGTTCCCTTAAGAACAGTAGTCTGGGAGGGGGAAAGGAAGGAAGAGGAAAATGATGAGAAAAGTTGGAAACAAAAGTTTTGTAAATAAGGAGAGAAAGTGAGGTTAAAAAAAGGTAGGGAAATGTGAAGAAAACAGAAAGAATGAAGTTATGTATAGGTACACATTCCCTATAATGAATGTAATCAATATGTATACCTAAAATTCACTGAGAAATTAATTTAAAAAGAAGAGTAGTCTATTAAAATAAATCGTAAATACTCATGATTAGCTATGTCTTCTCCAAGCCAATTACCAAGTAACTTTTCTTAAAGCGGGCATGGTGACACATACCTGTAATTCCAGTATTCTAGGAGGCTGAAGCAGGAGGACTGCAAGTTCAAACCAAGCCTGGGCAGCTTAGTGAGACCCTGAGCCAAAGTAAAAGAATGAAAAGGGCTAGGGATGTAGCTCAAGGCAGAGGCCCTGCAGCCCACTCCCAGGACTGCAAAATGAATAAAATCACTTTCATTGTCAAACATGTTTGACTTTTCCTTTCAAATAATCCTTTATGTCTAGCTGGGCAGGGCTTGTCTTTCCAGGTGATATTTTACTTCCTACATCTGTAGGTGAACCTTCAGCCTGGACTGTCTCTAAGCTCACCCTCATCCTCGGTGTCTCCACAGCGCTATCATTGCTCCCCATCCCCATCTCATACTAAGCCTCCATTCAATACATCCTATCACTAACTGGCTTTTCAGGACTGCAAAGGTGATACTTTTCGATGTAATGCTGCCTTCCATGTTAGTCTGTGGTCTCAAAATAACATGACAGCCCAATGTCCTGTCATCTTTGTTCACACAGATCTTTTTTTAAAAGTATTTTTAATTATAAACATCATACATAAAGATGTATGCATAATACACAGCATATTTTAATATATAATTGGGCCGAATCGTGGAGTTGTCTCCCATGCCCAAGGCACTGAGTTGGTTCCCAGCACTACAAAAACAAAGCATCAATATATACTTTAAAGTATTATTAAAAGCTAAATTCCTGTGTAAATACCACAGGTTGAGAACTTGAACACTACTACACTCCAGAAGCTCCTCTTGTCCTCCTCTGCCACAACCCTGTCTCCCCCTTGAGGAGTCTCCCCCTAGATCGCAGTCTTGTGTTTGTGTTTAACCCACTTACTTTTATACCCCTAAACAATGTAGTGTGGTTTTGTCTAGTTTTGAGCTTTCTTTAGAAAATGGAAACATTATGTATATATTCATGTATTGCCTGTTTTGCTCAGATTCATGCTTCTATCCTCTTTTCTTTCTTTCCATGACTTTAGAATTAATTTCTCTCTCTTGGCCAGAGTCAGGAGGATAGTTCCAACCTCTTTCTGACTCTTCTGCTTCAGTATGGAGTGGGAGGTGCGTTAACTGGGAATCAAACTCAGAACTTTACTCTTGCCAGGCAGGCACTGCACAGCTGAGCTGTATCCCTGGCCCCTTGGCTCTTCCATTTTAAAAAAAGCAACCAGACCCTTTTCAAATCTCTAATGTTCCCAGAGACAATAAGCCAAACATGCCTTGAAACTTACAAAGAAGCCCCTATGTAGCAGGGGCGAAATGAAACCTACCTTGTGGACGACCTAGTGATTACACTTTGGCCTGAGTCCCATCTATATATGAGGATGCACTGTTGTGACTACCTCAACACCCATCATCCTTTCAGAATGTTTCCCTTTTGTGGTCATTTTTGAATCTGTTGGAGAGCCAGAAGCCACGTGGTACCAGAAGTCTAGATCGCCTTGTGTACAAAAGTAAATAAGCCAGGCTCATGTACTCCCATAAGCCCTAAAACACAGATTAAAAGGGAAGTAGCTGATACTTCCATATTAAAAAAAAAAAAAATTTTTTTAAAGCTTTTGACTTTTATCTGTAATAAATTCTAAAAATTTATTACACTTGCCACAAAAATGTGTGTGTTGCAGCTCCCTTGCTCTTAATAGATTCTTGCTCTTACTATGCATGCACCATATGTAGGAAGACTAAAATGTCCTGTATGCAGGCAACTGCAATGTAGTCCTTTAGACCTTACTTTGGCATGCTTGAAAAACATATATAAATGTCATCATGCTCCCCTTTTGCAGTAAAGCCTTTAGGGTCACTCTCCTCTTAGGCTAAGATTAAAATTCTTACTCTAAGGTTCTTCGTAGCGTGCCTCCTATACACGCCTGAACACTAATTACTTCTCTCATTACCGTAGCTCTAGTGCTTTCTTTTATTACCCATAGTAGGATCTTATATGAATTACTCTTTCTGGGATGTTCTTCCATTCATCTTCACCTTCTTCACCCTTGTTCATCTTATAAATCTCAGCTTAAACCCTATCCTTTATGAAAGGCTTCCTCACCCTCTTAATCACAGCCTCCATTTTTTGGTTCTCTTAGTAACACCTACCCTGCTTTGTTTTTATTTTTGTTTTGGTACCAGGAATCAAACTCAAGACCTTGCGCTTGCCAGGCAGGCATTGTGCCTCTCAGCTATATCCCTGACCTCCTCTGCTTTGTAATTGCAGTTTTGTGTTTGTTTGTCATAATTTTTTCTTATTGTCTATATTTCTAGAAAAGTGATAGATACTAGGTTATTTACTCACAGTTCTGTCCCTAACAATTTGTAAATTATTCCAGTACCTGACAATTTGCAAATAATATGCATTTGTTGAATGAGTGGATTGGGAAGTAGTCCCTGAATTCAGTTCTGTCATTGGTACTTTTCCTGAACCACAGGCGTGCTTGCAAGCTATATGGCCCAGGGTGCGGCACCCATGTTTCTGCACCTAAATTCTACAATTCTGTTAGTGTCTTTGTAGTTTTTATTAGAATAATGTCAGAAAGGAGAGCATGAGTTGAATTGTCAGCTGATAGTGCTCTCGTAGAGTCAACCAGCTGAGAGTCTATGTTATATTTAGAGAAAATAGAAAGCATTCACTTGACGTATGTGTATGTTTGGATTTACATAAGTAACTCAGAAATTAGCAGGCATTAATCAATGAGGCAGTAAGAAATTCTATGTTAAAGAAAAGCAGAAAAGATGGAGTGTGTTCATTTTTGTAGTCATTAAACACTCTGTGAAGTTCGTAGGCTTCCCAGGGCTCGCTTATTCAGCTCAGCGCATCATCCATAACCAACCTAAAGGCCACACTTGTCTCTCCTCTTGTAGGCACTACATTTGCCTTTTGGTTTTAGTTGAGCCTCAATAAGGCAAAACAAAACACTTGTATTTAATTTTTTATATCCCTCTATAGACCAACAACAGCCATAGTTGGAGAATGGTTAAGGAAATATAATAAGCACTTAGTATGTTATCACTAAGCATTTTTGGAATCAGTAATCATGCTAACAACTAATGAGGCTGTTGGAAATGTATAGAATAACGTAAATGTCAAGCCTAAAGCTGTACATGTTAGAGGTAGTGACAACACAGTATGAGGCCCTGGAAAGCAGGGACCTCATTGACAGTTTCCTTTCTCTGTTCTAAAGTATTGACTTTTCTTAGTTCCCATGTCATTTGTTCTGACTTGTAGCTAACATGATAGTGCATGTAAAGCTCTCTGTGTCTATAGAAAAATCAACATGCAAATAGTTTTCTGTCTTTTTTAATTTAAAAAAATATTTTTGTATTTATTTGGTACAGGGTCTTGCTACACAGCTCAGACTCATAGTGATCCTCCTGTCTCAGCCTCTGCAGTACTGAGATTACAGGCCTATGCCACCCCACTCAATTTCAGTGACTGGCACGGCATGCGGTACTGGGGATCAAACCCAGGTCCTTGCGCTTGCCAGACAGATGCTTAGACCTGTGAACTATCTCCCCAGACCACCATCAAAGTAATTTTCAAATTTTAAGTCTCCGTACCAATAGAAGCAAGTGGGTTTGTCAAGTTCCAATTAGTGATTACTCGATAAGAAATGTATTTGTGTTTTAAGGCAATTCTTTTTCATGTTTGTAGTTCCAGATAGCATTGGTTATAGATAACCTTAATAAATAATTAGACCATAGTACTTTTTATTCCATTTGTTGGGCTTAAAATTTTTATAATGACTCAGAATTTTTGTCAGTGCTAGGGGTATAGCACAGTCACAGAGCACATGCTTATCACGTATGAGGTTCTGGTTCAGTCACCAGCACCAAAAACATAAATATAAATATATATATAAATATAAATATAAATATACACATTATAGGTTAAGATTCCTTGTTTGGTATTTCCTAGATTTTTCCCAGGCTCAGGCTAGCCAAGTATCTCAGCAGATTAAAGCTTCTGCAAGCAGGCACAGGGGCTGGGGTTACATCCCCAAGCTTGCTGTGCCCTCTTCCCACACCCCCACCTCCGGGGCACGCTGAGCCTGCAATTGATACTGGGCATGGTGGCACACGCCTGTAATCTCAGCTCTTGGGAGGCTGTAAACAGGCTGATCATTACAAGTTCAATCTAGTGGTGAGACCCTGAACACCCTGTAGACCGTTCTCCCCCCCACCCCCACCCCCAAAAAAAAGATCTTTCCCAGGCTCTTAGTTGTACAGTACATACATAGTTGTACAGTACATAGATGGATGCCAAAATGTCCTCTTTTCAGCTATAGTCCCTTTAACCATTATTAGAAGGCTCAGGGTATGTCAACTATCCTTTGTTGCTGTCACCTAAGTGTAGTCTTTAGCATTAAGGCTTAACAGCCAGGACAGTGCGAGAGATATTTGTTTGTTCATTTTCTGTACTCAGACATGCTAATCCAGCACTGTACACCACTGAGAGATAGCCCTAGCCAAGGTTTCTGTTTTTTAACAAATCATTCTATAGTTTAATAATCTGTATACTGTCTTTTAAAAAATGTCTTTGTAGAGGTTTATTAATTTGAAAACTATAACAGATATATATGTATAACATATATATATATATATTTATATTCCTTTATTTTAGAGCTTATAAAATCTTATTTTGATATGTATCTATTTCCTCTGCTTCTTGGCATTCATTAAAAATCTGGAATTGAAGGCATGCCTGTAATCAAGAGGCTGAGGCAGTAGAATTGCTTTCAATTCCAGGCCAACCTGCACTACACAATGAGATCATGTCTTTAAAAAAATAAAATCAGGTTTAAATATCACAGAAAAACACATGATGATTTTCCTAGTTTCAACTAAAAAAGCTCCTAAGATATAGAACAATGGTTTCTTATGATTTAAAAAATTGAATAAATAATGATTTACTGATAGAAAGATAATTCAACCCCAAATTCTTTTTCTTTCTTCTGTCCTAAGTGCTGGGACAGGCGTGTGCCATTAACCTGACTTTATCCACTAGTAAACTGCACCGTTTCACCTCAGAACCAGTGTGACAGCTCTTTTGATCCACAGTAATAACAAATCATACACCTAAAATAATTTATTTAATCATGGGTGCAGCAAGGAGCAAGAGACCTGTTATTAAAAGAAAACTAAAGCTAGATATTTTAATGGCTTACATTTAGTTCTCTGAAAGTCTTAAGAAAATTTGTTAAGTCTCTTAAGTAAATTGAAAAAACTGTCATTTAGAAAGTGAATGAAAGCACAATGAACTTTTATCTTGCGTATGAAAAGGCAAGTGGAGACAATTATGAGGCAAGACAACATTTACAGATGAAAATATGTACTGGCAATGTACACAAATGTGTGTATGTGTTTAGATAACACATTCTTATTATAGAATATGTTACTCTAAAAGTGAAAGTACCTTTCAGGACTACTTTTACCTACTGATACACTAAGTGCAATCGCCATTAGACATAAATTAAATATAATTGAATTAGAATTAAATAACATTTAAAACAAATTCCTCAGTCACACTAGCACCACTTAACACATGCCCCTATTGGACAGTATAGATATGAATCATTTACACCATCCCAGGAAGTTCTGTTGAAAAGCCTTGCCCCGGGCATTAGCTTTGATAAGTATCTTGATGTATATTCTTTTACAATTGTGTCTACACATATACTACTTACATTATTATTATTATTATTATTATTATTATTATTATTATTATTTTAAGAATATAGGATCATAGTATACAGCTTGCTATTTGTGATATTTTTATATCTTTTTATAGTGGTATATTTTACATGCAGTGTACCTCATTTTTTAATGGCTATTTCAACATCTGACCACACCCTACTTATTAAACTGATTTGTTTTATTGATACCCAGTCTACACTGTGAAGCTAGTGTAGATATTTCTGAAACTGGGCTTTTGTTATTGTTGCTTGGTTGCATATATTTTGTTAAACCCTAATCCTTTTATTCTCTACTACAACTTTTACAAGTACATGCAGAAGTAAGTAAAGAGAAGCTTTTCTCTAAAGTGAGGTGGAAATGTCTATTCTATCAAAAGCTGGGAGCACCTTTGTATGGTAATGTTGAAGTGTGAGAATATTATTTTAAAAGTCTCTAGTGAAATTGGGCCTGGTGGGCCACACCTATAATTCCAGCACTATGAGAAGCTGAGGAAGAGTCTCAGGTATGAGCCCAGCCTATGCAATTTAGTGACTTAGAAAGACCCTATCTCTAGCCAGATACGGTGGTGCACACTTGTAATCCCAGCACTCAGGAGGCTGAAGCAGGAGGATTACTGTGAATTCAAGAGCAGTGAAGGAAATCTTAGGGGCTCTTGGGTTATCTCAGTGTTTCAAGAGTAGCCTGGGCTACATACTGAGTTCAGTCTGAACTACATATCAAGACCCTTTCTCAAAAAAAGCAAAGGAAGAAAGAAAAACCTTTATCTCAAAATAAAATGTAAGGGGCCTGGGAGGAAAGCTCAGCGCAAGGCCTGGGTTCCATTTCTAGGACCGGGGAAAAACAGTCTAGTCAAAGAAGTAAACTGATTGAAACATGACTAATTCTCTTTCTTTTCTTCTTCCCTTTTAACACAGGCCACAAATGCTCACACCAACGAGGTTGTGGCAATTAAGAAAATGTCTTACAGTGGGAAGCAGTCACACGAGGTATGCCTAAACTGTATGCCTAAGCTGTATGCCTAAACTGACAAAACCAAGTTAATATGACAGTAACAAAACTGAACATGGCACAGGAAGTGAATATAGTTAACAGTATTATAGTGTGTATTTCAAAATAACCACTCTGGATGTTCTTACCACAAAGACACAATAAACATTTGCAAGGATAGACATGTTGATTACCTAGATTGGGCAATATTACCATGCATGCTTATGCTGGAACATTACAGTGTACCCCAAAATACATACAGTTATTGTGTGCCTATAAAAACAAAGGTTATCCAGAAAAGACATTCATAGTATGCTTTAAACACTTCTGTATCACATTTGTTTTCTTCCCCTCTTCTTTTCAAGTGTATAAAAGAGTTGCTAATATTTTAGCTCAGTCACCTTTTCTGCCATAGAATGCAGAAATGTAC
>PVKN010033900.1:0-11936 GCA_004027915.1 Capromys pilorides
ATTGGGGATGACAAGGTTCTTTCACTTTCAAATAGGAGTCTGATGACAGAGTTGAGAAAACTCCCTTCTACCATTTACAAAGGTAGGTGTGTGCACAAAAAGCCACCTTTATTCTGCACCAATTCCCAACAAGGGCACAAGTTCATTTCTAGGTTTACATTCTACCCCATGGGTTTGTCTGTGGGTATGCATGCAGTTTGAATTTCTAGATCTATCTTTATATCTTTCCTCAGATTCTCTGGCTATTTATACTGAATGATATTCCTAAGTGTTTTTGAGAATAACTGCGTTAGTTTTGCCAAGTGTCTGCCATACTTAGAAACATCCCTTTCTATAGAACTGCTTCCCAGATCGCACAGCTTGATTTTCTTTCCGGTCTTCTTCATGTCACTACTCAGGGGCTCAATCTCCCGACATACCACTGCATACGAATGTTAAATAATGCTTATCTCCAAGTTAAAAAAAAATATATTTTGCCTTCATGAAAGGTCAAACTGCCAAAACAGACTGGTTAACATTTGAACACTGCCATTTGTGTAAGATTTGTTTTTCTGAATAAGCATCTCACCCGAAATTCAGTAAGGAGCATGTCACAATCAGGTTGAGGCCAAAGGTTTTAAATATAATACACTAATTTTAGACACAAGCATTTCAATTTTGCTTTACTGGTCTACAGCTATATGGGAAGATGTGACTTCTTAAAGAGAATCTTTCAGATGGCTTGACAATTTATTAGAAATAGGTAGTAAAGAGCATCTGTTTTCAAAGAGCAACTGTTACATTAATCTGTGTTAAATCGGCCTCAAAGCACTTGGAAGCAGCTACAGGATGTGGGTGTAACAAGATAGGACACCTATCATCTGACAGGGGCCTCACACAAGCTGGGTCAGGACAAAGCAACTGAGAAGAGGGAAAGTATATCCTTATAGAATCAAAATATCAAGCACCCCTACAGTCCCTTGGGTTCGTCTTGCAAAAGTCAGTCCATCCCCAACATAGTATAGCTCTTTACCACCCCCCAAGAAAAAGAGAAAGAAAAACCTCCTACAACAAAAAACAACTGCTCTATCCACTTCAGATTTTATGAATTAATGAAAAACCACCTAAAACCAACAAAAGCAAATGTCTGAGGGACATGAGCTTGAGATGCACTGATAAAATATAAATAGAAATGCACACTTCTAATAAGGAGTCAAATAGTCAAAGCTAGGGGTTGGGGAGATAGCTCAGCAGAATAAGTGCTTGCTTGGCAAGTGCAAGGGCCTGAGTTCAATCCCTGGTTCAGAAAAAAAAAGTAATAATAATAATAATAATAACAACGAATAGTCAAAGCTACACAACAAGCTGGTCTCAGGCTCTGGAGACACAAGTTGATCGATTCTACCTGAGACACAGGACTGACTACCACCATTTCAGGCAGCGTCCTACAGGCTGCTAGAAGTCACATGTCCCTTCAAAAAGATCTCTCAATTATGCCCTTCCTTGTCCTCTTTGATATGTGATAAACAACTCTTTGTTTTCAAAAGAGTTAGCAGAGATCTTTGAAAGGCAGCACCCAGGAATCCAGTAGCTGTCTCCAGCTGGTCCAAAGCTGTCAATGGTGCCTGGCCACGGGAAAAGCACAGGGAGGGGCAAGAGCCACCTCCTGCAAGAGCTCCCTTCAGATTCCTTCCCAAGTGGCTTTTCTGCTGGGTTCACTACTCAGTCACACGGCCAGTCAGGGAGGGGAAATAACCAAGGAAATGAGGCTCTTTTCAAACACTGATCACAAAGTTTACACAGAAATAAACAACTAAGGCATCTGTGCTCAGGCGCCCAAAGTGTGACCAATGAAAAGCTATTCCAGCTATTTGACAGCAATGCAATCACAAAACAAAGCCAGTAGGCTATTTCTTGGTCTACGTGTTTCCAGAGGAGTACAGTGTGGCTGCCTTGAGCATCAGGACATTCTGAAGAAGAGATGTTACCAGAGGCTAAAGAGTGAGCATCCAAGTCTCATGCACTCAGGGCCTTCCAAGGGCCATGAGATGTGCTTTAGAACTACTTTTAATTCAGTTTTCCTCCTGACAAAGCTATTTATACAAAAAAAAAATTCTATCTGCCGGGTGTGGTGGTGCACGCCTATAATCCCAGCACTTGGGAAGCTGAGGCAGGAGGATCAGTGTGAGTTCGAGACCAGCCTGGGCTACAAAAGTGAGCTCAAGGCCAGCCTGAGCTGCACAGCGAGACCTTGTCTCAAAAAGACAAAAAATAATAATTATATATATATATATATATATACATATAATATATATTACATATATTTATGCTAAGCTTAGGAAATTAGGTCATTACCCCTGTAGTTATATTTCTTTTTTAAATAATTTTATTAATTTTAATAAGAAATGAAACAGTTTCAAAACATGAGGACAGCCACAATAACTAATACACTGCATATTGTTGTCTTCATAGAAGTTGTTCAGAGTACAAGATGCAGACATAACTTTTCTAAACATTATTAGTATAAATATTTCTTCTCATTGAACTAAGAGAAACTAGTTGTATGTATAGTCCAATAGTCCATCATAGTAGTGGGTTATCAGCAGAACTGGCAATGTCAGAAGCTGTTGACTTAAGCCTTTTATAGCTTAGCATATTAATCTAGGTTTACTTTCTATATCTCATGGTTAAACTCTTCTGCTGGACGGTTAAGGCCAAGTAAAAGCAAGATCTATGAATAAATATATAACTTTTATATCTGACAAGGTCAGTCAAATCCCCTCCGGATTTACCCTGAAACATGTACAGCATTTTGTAGAATATTTCTAGGAAACTGACAAGGCTATTACTTAAATTCAGAGTCTGAATGACTCCAACATCTATACCTACGACTACCTTATTTGGGTTGAGAAAACTGTGAAGAATAAGAATTGGGATGAAAGTAGCTACAGAAGGGGAGAGAAGGCCCCAAGCAGAGACACCAGCCATCGAAACGACCTCAAGATGAGGCGGGGCTGGAGGGAGACAGCCAGGAACTACAGGCTCGTGAAGGATTCCTGGTACTTACTAATCTACTGCAAGCCAGGAGTCCTGGTACTTATCAGTCCACTGCAGCCTGCGGTTGGCTTCCTCAGGAGCTCCTTGCCTAGTCCCAGAGGAAGCACTCGCTGAACTCCACCCAGCAGAGGGGGGAGAGATATGGAGATAACGAAGGTGGAGTTGGGACCTGGTTCCTTGGTAACCGCCTGGGACATCAGACTCCCTCATGGGGCCCTGCTAAGGATCACAGGAGAAGCACCGCCTGGCTGGTGGCAGCACCTGTGCCGCTGTTATTTGTTAGCACTATTGCCATAGACAAGAAAATCTCTGCCCGCTACTGCACCATGTCAAAACTATAGCTTGTTTGTTCCAGAACTAATAAATCACAAGCATGTGTATTACATCACTGACTGCTACATTGCTAATGAAAGCTCTCTATTTGTCCTCCAAAAAAAATTTTTTTAAATAACTATATAGGGCCAGTCAGATGGTTCAGTGGTCTAAAGCACCTGCTTAGGCAAGCTTAGGCAACCACAGGGACCACAGTTCAATCCCCGGCACCACATGCTGCACCAGCCCCACCCCCAGGGCAGGCTGAGGCATCCATAAAAAAAAAAAAAACACCTATACAACAGTAACAGTACTTCTCCCCAGGCAAAAGCAAAGCTAAATTGCTACAGATTCTAAGAGCTCTTTCAAATATTTAGACGACAGAACATCTTTAATAAATTCTTCTCCAATAACTGACTGAATTCAGAATGAAAGACCTTTGCCTCTGGATCTTATAAAGGACTCACCTATATCAACCATCAATCAAAAATTATTGACTATTGATAGTGGCATGACTGTAAAAGCTTAGGCACTTTAGACACCCCAGCATGCTCCCACTCACAGGCTTGCTTTTTCATTCCCTCCTGCTTAAACACTGAAAAGAAAGAGGGGGGAGTGGAAGGGGGAGGGAAGAGAGGGCGGAGAAGGAATCTTCCACCATTCTTCCAGTTTCTTATCTGGACCCTTCGTAGTAAACTGTCAAAAGGCAGAGGAACAGGAAAAGACACACAAATTTTATTTGATGTGAATAATTTTGAATGGAAGGGATGGGAAACCCCATAGAGCAGAAGTGAAAAGCCTAAAATAAGTTTACACATCATTTTAACAAAGCAATTGATTGTGGACAATTGACAAGACAAAAAGGAGTTTGGGCCTTGAGGGATGATAAAATCGTGGGAGGGTAAGTATGTGGGGAAACTAACAGAAGAGAAGGCTTTATTTTACGAAGGTCTGTTTCTGCAAACTAAAGTCAATGTCCTCTCCAATGACCTCCAACCTCCTCTTCTTGGTACAAAAGGACTCCTTCCTTCACAAATAAGAACTGACGCCCTGCCTCTGGGCTGAGGCAGAGCAGGTAGAAAACACTGCTGTTTCTCAGTTGCCTTCAGTTCAAAATAATCTCTGAGCCACAGAGACAAATTGTAGGGTGGCACATCTGGGTCCCTGTCACGGTCGCACGTACTTTACCTCTCTCCGGCCCTCAGTCCCTCAACTTTTCCTCACAGCACTTAGCACCAGGAGGTGCACAATGCAGCCCTGAGAGTACCCACAACCTCACTATCTCCCACAAGAGCGTCTGTGCACCACCTCCCCCACCACCAGCACCCCAACCCACCGACATTGCTTTTTTCCTGGCCACACCGGAAGCATCTGAATTCTCAGCAGAAAATAAATGTCAACACACAAATACATGAATTGCACCACATCTTCTGTCCCCATTTTTTTTCAAGGCCTGTGATTCTGATGGTATGGAAATGTGATTTTAATACCGACTAGTTTTCAAGTGTATGAGATTTACTCGCTATGGGTTGATGTCTTTATTTTTAAAAGTGAGCAGAAGGGGCTGAGGGTGTAGTACCACGGTCAAATGTTTTCCCACTATGCCCAAGGCCCTGGGTCCAATCCTTATCATGAAAATAAATAAAAGAAATAAATAAATAAACAAGGGGCCAGGGTGTGGCTCAGTGCTGTTTGTGCTTAGCATTCATAAGACCCTGGGTTCAATCCCAAGCAAGCCCTTCTCAAAATAAACAACAAACAACATAATCTCCACCCACCAAATTGTAATGTGAAATATGAACCTGGCTCTCTAACTGTGCAAGCAACAGATAACAATGACCGACGAGGCAGGCCTGGCGGAATGGGCTCTGCGCCTTCACCAGGTCCTACAGAAGTGACGTTTCATCACGCGCTATTAAATTTAAGGACAAAACGCAGCTCTTTGTAGCTAAAGACTTTTACCTGTGGGAACATCATAGAATTAATGATGCTGACTTGTTCTTTGAACCACATACAAGCAGGAGAGAATTTAACAGCAGGAGGACACCCTATCAGAAGCCCTGTTAGCCTCTGACCCAGCTGCTGTTCCAGCAAAGGGCTCCTGGGCACTAAAATCACAGCTTCACTGCGTCTGGTCTGCGTGCAGGACCCAGCTCTGCTTCCTGGCCAGTCTAACCACTTCTTATGCTCAATCTTCTGCCTCCACAGCAATTAAGTAGGAGAACTGCCTGTCTGAATTACGAGGTCCGGTTTCCCTTGTTTATTTTTGTTAAGCTTCCTGGCATCTGTTCTTCCTTACACTACAGCTGAAAGACCACCGTGCTGAACACCATTAACAGCAATTTAGATCAGCCAACAAATAATCAAAGTATCGTCAGATACTTGTGTGCCGCATACCTGCCACCACTCCCAGCAGAACTTTGGGCTGAAAATGTGAAGTAGAAAAGCACCCATCCACAACTGCAGTCTCAGCTTCCCTCCTCAACAGATCCATGCATTCATTAACATTCTATTTACAAAGTACTTAGAATGACATGAGATTAATGATAAGGAATAAAATGCAGAGCATAAAAACAAAGGCTATAGAATAATCACAAAATCTTTCAAATATGACATCAAAACAGATATTTGTGGGTGGTAGGATTCTGTGTATACTTTTTCAAAAATTTTTATGATGAATCTGTAATTCTCAATTCAAAATCTAAATTAAACATAATTTTATTTTATTATTATTCTTTTTTTATATTATGGCCAGCTCAGCCTGCCCTGGGGGTGGGGCTGGCGCAGCATGTGGTACCAGGGATGGAACTTGTAGTTCCTGTGGTTGCCTAAGCTTTTGTAAGCAGGCACTTTAGATCACTGAGCCATCTCACCGGCCCCTAAACATAATTTTAAATGACAACTCTTCCAATTATTCCAAAGCTCAGCACTTGCTCCTACCGATTATATTTACTTTGAAAAAATACAGAAACAAAACTACCTGAAAAATGGATTGTTTTTTTTGCCAAGCATGTTGGTGCACACCTATAATCCCACCACCAGGAAGGCTGAGGCAGGAAGATCACTGCAAGTTCGAGTCAGCTTTGGCTACACAGTGTGTTCAAGGCCAGTCTGAACTGCATAGTGAGACCCTGTCTGGAAAAAAAAAAAAACCAAAAAAGGTATTTTTTTTCTTTCATTTAAAGAATTATAAATGCATATCAAAGGAAATTCAAATATCGTATTAACTCATTCCTAAAACCTGAAACACCTCTCTGGGTACTATTCCATACATCAGCATCAGCAAAGTTCAGTTACTTGCATCAGAAAATGAAGAAAATACAGCGCAGTAAATCAAAGTCATTAAGCCTCAACCACATGAATAAGCTCAAACTGTCTTCAAAGCATTCTTACACAGTCTACAACACCCAGGCTGAGAAATATTGTAGACAAGAAAGAGAAACAATTTCCAATTCTACATGTCCATTCACCAAGACTGTTTTTATAATCTCAACAATGAGTATGCAAGAGAAGTGCACTGATCTCTCGGTTCTAACAAGTTTCCACACTTGCTTACACTCTGGAAATACCTGACATAGCAGGAGTGCACCGTGCTTAAGCTGTCAAAAATTATTACACTATAAGCATAACCGGGTAAGAACTGGGGGCATGCACAGGAGCAGCCTTCCAAAACAAGAAAAGTCAAGAAAGGTGAACCACAATATCTGTAGAAGCTCCAGGACAAAGTGAAAAGTGTTCATAGTAATATACATACATCTCTCTACTGAAATACGCAAGAAATTGTATATGGTAGAGAAAGGTCTCCTTTCCTGTCAGTGGTCAGCTGAAGGTTCAGCCAGAGCTCAGAGTCAGGTATCCCAGGTCCCAAAAGGTTTCCCCTATTCCAACTCCAACAATGTCTACCACAACAGAAAGACAAAATGATCACTGAATCTGGCATTACTTCATATCACAGTGTCATGTGAAGTTCTACATAGGCCTGAAAATCATACATACTCTGCCCTCAAACAAGAGTTTTGTCTAGATTAGTTTGTGCCTTTCTTGAGTGGGCTAAGGATTCTTAAACAACAGCAATAGCATAGCAATGATACTTATTCAAGTGGACACAAATTTGGCCACTGCTAAGTATGCCAATATGTACCATTATATATTTATTTTTCCCTAAAATACAAAAAATACATACATACATGCATGCATATATACATACATACATACATAATTTTGGATGCCTCTGACTTTCATTAATCAGCACCTGTTAGGGACATATACAGGTTGCCATCTATAGTAATACAGAGATGAGATTGAAGGCCAATTGATGTCCCCAGAAGCAGAGAACAATAAACAAAGCCCAGGGAGGGCTGCTTTCTGTTACTTGGAAATCCCAGAAAGCTGGGATTCAAGGCTGCAGATAGCTGCTCATCCTGCAGGGGCCCTGTTCTTTGATCCCTTGTTTGTGATGTTATTGGATGCCTCCTCCCCTGCTTGAAGTGTTATCAGTTAGCATCTGTGTAAACCTAGTGTTAGGCATATGGTGATTTGTGGTTGGTATTCATTAAAGTAGTTGTGCACATTCCTTAGTTTTTTTAGCCCTCAATAAAAAGAGACTTCTGAGGCTCTGGGCTCACTTGGAGAGAGACCTCAGTGAGTCCTCTAAAGCTACATTCGTCGGGTCTTCTCGTTTCTTTTGGCACCGGCTTATAACATACAACAGCCATCTGCTTTTCTGAAGACAGTGTCTTAAAGTAGAAGAAGATAATTGCTTACTTGACAGATATTTCAAAATAAATTTTATTGTATTTATTTACTGTTGTCTTTTTGAGACAGGGTTTCACTATGCAGTTCAGGCTGGTCTTGAACTCACACTACTGTAGCCCCGTCTGTCCTTGCGCTTGCAGTGATCCTCCTGCCTTAGTCTTCTGAGTGCTGGGGTCATAGGCATTTGCCACCATGCCTGGCATTCAAAATAAGTTAGGTTTAAAATTGTCCAACTTAAACTGCCCTTTTGATTATTCTTCAAGGGAAGTTAGAATTCAGAAAGAAGTAACTTAGAAAATAAAACAAAGATAAACTTTTGAGAAATCATGCTTTTGACATTTCTTCAACACTAAACCAAACTGCTGGGGTATATCTTAAATCAATGTTAGGGGCAACTATAATGCCTCCACCCCCATCTTTGAGAACTTTTAAACATGAAAGCTTCAAATCTGCTCCAAACTCAAGGTTTTTCCCACATCTTTATTTGAACCCATACTTTCTAGGAATATTTTTATTTGGTCACATTTAGAAAATTGAAATGAATCAGAAAATAAACATATAATTGAAATGAATTTTAAATTGGCAGCCCCATTTTTACTGATGAAATATATATCAGGTTTGTTTCTTTTCCACAAGTTTCTCTATTCTGTTTCAGTAGCAGAGGTAAGCAAAAATAGACATGAAAAACTATTAAGCAACAGAAAAGAAGTTCAACATGACAGGCCGATCCAGCTCAGAAGATCTCAGCATTGTGCTCCTTTCTAAAAGCCCCAAGGCCTGTTTTACCTGCTGTTCCTTACAGAGAACAAATCCAACAACAAAGTCTCTGGATCAAATGACAGCTTACCAACAGGGAGAGTAAACTAACACAGCCATTACTATCCGTAGGGCCACTGAAATTATCAGCTTTTTCCATCACTCTCATTGGAAAGATTTCCCAGGAACTTAAGACTGAAAACATCTCAGGGTTGAACTGGCCAGAATGTAGACTCCACTCTTGCAAGATCTTGCCATTAGAATGAAAAGAATCCGGCAGCACCTCTTTCATCACTCCACAAAAATGTGTTTATTATGTAGTTACCTAGCACATAAGAAATGTGGGGAAATCCCATAAACCTAGTCTAACAGCTCATAGAGAACCTTTGCTCTAGTTCAGAATGTGTATTAGTGATTTCATTTTCTTCTACATCTTTTTACAGTGCATTCTACTTCTATACCTCAGTATCAGCTGTCATCCAATATTCTATACATTCTTAATCCTTAAGAATGGCACCAACAACATATTTCTCATGTCACTGTTCCCAGCTAATGGAGCACATTTAACAGCATCTCTTGCAGCTAGACATTGACATCTGGCCAGGGAGATTAAGAATGCAAGGTCCCCTCCACAAGCACTCAAGCCTAACTGAATTATACTCATCAGTGGCTACCCTCTGTTTTAGAAATATTTAAACATACCTCGTAACTGAGAAAATGAAATTCAAATTCAGCAAGAACATGTAAAATCTGTACTCTACTATCTCTGTTATTCACACACTCAAGCCTGCCTCTTTTGGCTGTTCTTTCTGTCTGGGAATCCCCTCCATGCCTCCGATAGCATCCACTCATCCTTAAAGTCCACTGCTAGCAATGAAAAGAACTGCTTGCTATAGCCTTCATCACATCATACCTATTTTTTTCTGCACCCTGCCTCCCTCCCCCATCAGGCTGTGGAATTCCTCAAGGCAAAGACTAAATCATCTCTCTGTTTACAGTTCCATCCCTATCACATTAAAGGGCTTCGGTGTTAAACCACTGAAGATATCCAGAGCATGTCCATACAATAAATGATTTTTTTTTTTAAAGCAAGAGGAAGAGACAAATCAATGTCAGTATCACAGAAGTCAATCACAAAAAAAAAAGATTCTACATTAAACCTCTGCTAATAGAAGGCATAGGGTTGAAGTTCATGTTTAATTTCTGATATGAATGAGCCAAAGGGCTATTAAGTCAACATGCTGATGTCTTAGGAAGTAAAATTTAACCTATGATAATAAACTCTTAGAATATTTTACCAAGTCTTTTCTTCCGAAAAAGACTTATACGGTTATTCTTTCATCTCATCAGTTACTTATAAAATCAACAAACACAACTAGAAATACTCCCAACAAACTGCACATTTCTCATGTTTCTTTACAGTATGACTTAAAAATTTCACAATCAGAGAAATTCCATGAGTCCAGTTCACAAAAATGAAGTGAAACTCGGCAAATGTCAAATACAAATAAGGAACAAGGCATGTCTATTTCCTATGTTGCTACTGAAGTGTACCCTTTGCCATTGCATCATTCATCATCTTTGTCCTGTAAAACTCTAATGGCCATGTTTATGAAGTTCTCAGGTGTAAGGGCATCTCTACCCAGCCACCACACGTTCTACTCTGTCACAGCTACCTGGTAATATGGTTACCCTATGATCACCTGGAGATTGAGGGATATCCTCTGCTCATACGTCACTGAATACATTGCAATTCCCAAAGAGGAATTTTGCCCAAACACCCTCTGAAATGTAGAGTTCTGCACAGTTCTTCAACAAGCAGCAATACGTTAACTGCATTCACACTCAAACATTTACGAGTTGGTCAAGAACCACTCCCCACCTCAAATGACTAAGGCTCTTGAAATTTGATTGGGTTATTTTGCACTTTTTATTCTGGATTCTTCAGTGCAAAAGGACTAAACATTTGACACAAAACATTAAAAACAAACCCTAGGAAGTACAAGCAAGATACAAGGTTAATTACAATGACCTCAATTAGATTTTCAGTGCCTCTCAAGTTAACGTCATATATTGGCATTGACTTCAAGTCCTTAAACTTGAAAAGTACCATTTCTTTGGAAAATCAAGTGACAGAATTCAACACTTTTAAAAAACTTCATGCTAAAGCAAAAAAGGAAATATTAGTTATCAAAGAGCAAAAAAGCAGTGAACTGAAGAGACAATGAAATTCTCATTCTGATGGCCCCTCAATTGAATTCCCATATACGTTTTCTTTCTTAAACTTCACTACCTTACTCAAATTGTTTCTAAACACCCTCAATTGAAACTGTCCCAACAAATTAGATATTGACGAAATATATTTTTTGAAAGAGGCTTTTAAACATTCATTTTATTTTAGTTATTTTTGCGGGAGCCAAAGCTGTAAATGAACACTATTAACTTAGTAACAGCATTTATGAATTCTTGCACAATGAAATGTTTTAGAAAAGGCTGCAAAATAAGACTTATTTAAAAGGCTTTACTGTTCTTTCTATGCTAATTCATAATTTTTTAAACATAAGAGAAATTATCACACATTTCCAGAATCAAACATGTAATTACTGACTACCACAAACAGGATTTCTAGAATACTCACTAAAAACATTTATCAAGTGTTTAATAAACACTAGTTTAAGACATTATCATGAGATGTTATCATTAAACACTGTAATCATAGGCAATGTTAACTTTTCTGCCCCACCACTTTAGATCTCCTATCCCCAGTTACTGTTACACCATAACAAAGATAAAATCGTGGCTCAATCACAGACCTTCCTTGAAAACCCTTCTGTCTAGCATCACACCCACAGTGCACTGCCGCATATTCTTTCCTGATAAACCTTACACACTTGAATTTTTTTCCAGGTTATCTACTTCCACTTTTATTCTATTTACCCCTTATTCTTCATTAGGAGCAAAACCCTCAAAAATATTTGTGTAATGAAGAAGTAAATTTTCATTTTCTGGGTGCACCAGAAAAATCTAGTTTTCTCTGGGTAGGAAAATGAGCCAGTAACTGCTCTACAGAAACTTAA
>PVKN010033901.1:0-11923 GCA_004027915.1 Capromys pilorides
AAAATAGGGCTGAAAGGAACATTTTCCCAATCATTATACCATTACATTGATAAAGTGTCTCACATGGAAGACTTTCCCTAATTGCAAGTTATTCTTTTGGGTAAAGTCTACACATTGTGGAGATGTGGCTCTACTCAAACCAATCCAATACCCTGTCCACTTTCAATTACCCAAGTCAAAGATTAGCAAAGACTAATGTAAAATTTAAATTCTCTCAAAATATAAGCACACTTAAAAAGAAAATAAGTTTACAAATCAAACACTGTCAACATTTGGCTGAGGGAAAGAACCTTAAGTGCCAAATTGTCAAACATCTCAATTCTTTAATACTGTTTTTTAAAAGCACTGGAATTTATACTCCAAATCACCAACTTATAGGAAGAAACTACATTCACTAAGAGTTTCACAGCATTACAATCTTTAGCTATTTAACACAATTGAAATTATCACCTTTAAAGCCCTTTCAATGGTAATCCCAGGATTTACACTTTAAAAAAATACTATACAGAAAATCCTCTTATTAATCTATCCTGCACCACCTCCTCTCATAAACTTAAATTTGAAATTCACATTCTCATAGTAAAAGGATCAAAACAAAACTAGTTGTTCCCTTACCCAAAAAGCCATACACCAAAAATGTTCACGTAAAACTGACCAGAGGAACCCAGGAAAGATTAAGTATCACTACGCTTTCCCCCTCACCCAACACCAACCTAGATTATAGAAACCTGTTAAGGCTAGGGACATAAACGTGAACAGTGGGCTGCTTTTCTACTTAAGTTCTTTCATGTAAGTTCATTTTGTAAAAGACACTATGACTATGTAAAGAGTATAAAATGATTGCAACCCTTTTGCAAAATGAATTCCAACTGATCCACAGAAATGTTTATTTCCCCCAAAGGTAAATAAAAGCCAAGCAGAGTAATATTTAACAATGAAAGACTTAAGCAAATCCTCAGGTCCTCCCCAAAATCCAGGTCAAATAATCAAGTGAAACAGCCCACACGTAGTTTGTAGTGTTCTTTACTACAAGTAAAGAACAAAAAACCAGGAAATTAAGTAAACAGCATAACTTGCACTTAACATTACTTCAACGTGCAAAAACTTCGTTTGCCAGAAAACTACTTAAATATTTGTTCAAACCATTAGCTATCCTTTAAAGTACTACAGTGAACCAAGAACCTAGCCTAACAATCTTGATCTCTCCCTTTAAAGTCCTGACAACTAAAAACATTAAGGCAAAAATTAGGCCACAAGAACTACACAGCAACAAAGATTAAAAATAAACCATTAATATTTTTACTCATCTTTTCAGCAGCTTCTAAGAATACTTAAGCTTTCAAGTCAAACATTTCTTTGTAACACGAAATCAACTTGTTTCAGTAAGTACTCTGAATCCACCCACCAGATTATACATACTCTCACTCAATCATGTAAATAATTGAATTCTTTATTTTTAATATCCATAAACGTTGCTATTCTATATATCTATCCAAGAAGGAAATTTTCCCCTAGTATTTTTTTTTTTATAAACAACAACTTGAATTCTATTGCAGGAAAAGGCTACAAATATACATGTTTAACCAAGCAGAATACAGATATTTTGCTTTACAACTTGCACCTAAGTTATCAGTGTACACATAGCTGGTTCACTAGGTATCATAGCAATTTGGGGCCATCACCCAAGCTATGCATAGCAATTTACATTTTTAATTCTCATGAAGGGCAAATGTAATAGCTATATTCTTGTGAGGCCCATTTCAGTTACAAGTAAATGTGTAACTTTCAAGTTTGCACAGATCTTCCATGGCAAACTTCTAAATCTGATGCAACTGTCCTGAACAATTTTAAACCAACTGTCTTCAGCTATACTGCCCTTTGCCAGTAGACGGTGCTACAAAGGTTGGACTTTCATGAGGATAACAGTTCAGATACAGGGAAAAAAATGTGTCTTAAACCTGCTCTGGAAGTACAAAAATGCATTTGAGGGTAAAATATAACCCTTATTTGCGATCAGTACAGACAAACCAATAAGGGATAAAGTAGACCATCTGAGAATTTTTAAACAGTTTATAAGAATGAAAACACATGCTTAACAAACTTTTTTAAAACTACACAATACATATTTTAAGTAAATTCTCATTAAAATGCCCAACCATGTCAAAATGATAAATTGCTTAGTACATACAAGAGAGATGGATGCACAGAAACTTAGAATTTTTAAAGCCACATCCACTTCAAAATTTTTACCTGTAATGGTTAAAAATTAACATGTCACTAGGACAAGAAAAAGGAAAAATAACCTCACAGGACCTCTTAAGTATCTCAAAGTACACATCAAGATTTAACACGGAATATCTTCAACTAATAACCCTTAAAATGGTACGGAATGGGTCCTAGGAAAAAAATGTTAGACGTGTACGGTCAAACACAATGATTTATTAAAAATAAAACGTAAAAATGATTTTTGTACATATGCTTCCAAATTTCAGGCATGGAATCCAAGTAGGTTTTGTAGAAAATGCTGTAGCCAGTTATCAAGTACTTACAACAAAGTAAACTAGCCCCCCACCCCCGCCCAGGTTTTGCTACAATCAGCAAGTTCACTCCCTCCCCGCCAAAAAAAAACACAAATTAAAACAAGACATTTTGCTAGTATAAAAACGACCAAGGTCCAAGTAATAATAAAAAAATAGAGTCCATCAATGACTGTAACACAAAATGTGTATGTGGGGCCGAGTCCATCTTCAGAGGGAAACTAGAGAGGTGGCAGGCAAATAGAGGAACACCCCCAGGGCAAGCAGCCTTACCGGCGGCTCCCCCAAGGGCAAAATGAGGAAGGTGACGGGGAGGGAGAAGGGATTTAGGAGTTGACCCCACTTGGGTTGTTGAAAAGAGCTAACCCTAGAATAGCCACTCCCAGGCATTTTCATATCTTTTAGAAGGAGCTGCCTCCATAGCCACCCCCACCGCCATAGCCGCCTCTGTAAGGTCCACTGTTACTGCGACCGCCCCAGCTGCTGCCTCCGCCGCCGCCGCTCTTCATTGGCCCGTACGAGGACTGGTGCTGGCTGTAGCTGCCGAAGCCGCCGAAACCGTTACCGTAGTCGCTGCCACCATAAGACGAGCCTCCGCCGCCGCCTCCGTAGGCACTGTAGCCGCCTCCGCCGCCGCCGTAGCCACCGTAGCTGTTGTAACCGCCACCGCCGCCCTTGGACAGGCCGTTCTGATCTCGACCACCGCCGCGACCCCGGCCGCCACGGCCGCCCCGGGAGGACCGGGAGCCGCCGCCGCCGCCCCCGCCAGCGTGGATATCTTCCTTGGGGACCGCCTTCTTCACCTCGACGCGGTGGCCCTGGATCGGATGGAACTTGACCACCGCGGCCTTATCCGCGGCGTCGTGGTTCTGGAAATACACGAAGCCGAAGCCGCGTTTCTTGCCCGACTGCTTGTCGGCGATGATCTCGGCCTTCTCCACCGTGCCGAACTGCGAGAAGTGCTCGATCAGGTCGCCCTCGGCCACATCTCCCTTTAGGCCCCCGACAAAGAGCTTCTTCACCTTGGCGTGGGCCCCGGGCCGCGCCGAATCCTCCCGGGACACTGCCCGCTTCAGCTCGACGGTGTTGCCGTCCACAGCATGGGGCGAGGCGGCCATGGCGGCGTCGGCCTCCTCCACATTGGAGTAGGTCACGAAGCCGAAGCAGCGCGAGCGCTTGGTCTGTGGGTTCACCACCACCACGCAGTCCGTCAGAGTCCCGAAGGCCTCGAAGTGGCCTCGCAGGCCCGACTCACTCGTCTGCACGTTGAGCCCGCCGATGAACAGCTTGCACAGCTGCGAATTCTCCATCTCCACGGCCCGGGCCTTGCCCCCGCCCTGCGAGCTCCGAGGCTTCGCCGTCGCCGCTACCTTTCGCCGAGGCCTTTACACAGCTTGGGCCCAGCCTCCGCTGGAGCCGCCACCGCCGGCCAACGGCGGGGAAGGGAAAAGGGAAGGGGAGGGAAGGAAGGAGAAGAGGAAGGGGGAGGGAGGGGAGAGGCGCCGGCTAGAGGGCGAGCCGAGGAGACCGGGACAACCAAGACCGCCACTCCCGCCACCTCCGCTCCCCTATCTGGGCACCACACAAAGAGGCCGCTGAACGCGCGCGCACCCTCCCCGAGGCGTGCGTCACCAGCGTCGTACGGCAGCCTAGGGCTGCCCGCCAATCCCCGCTTCGCTCCCGCTAGTCCCGCCCACCGCGCCGTAGCGCCGCTCTCGATCGTGGTCTCCCCGCCCTCCGGGGTCCGTTCAACTCCTCGGCCTGCTCAACTGTTGCGGTCTAAGCTGCTGCCCTGCTTCCATTCCCGAGAGTCTCAGTGTTGCACCACAAGGAACCTTTCTGGCCCTCCGCGCACCTCCGCCATTTATTTCCTTCCAGCCCCAAGGCTGTTCCCAGTAATAACCCCCCTCCCCGGTTCCTATCCCCTGGCCCAACTCCGCAGTGGCGTTCGCGCCAGCCCCTTGAGAGACGTGTGCGCTCAGCCAATCACCGCGATGGCTCGCACCCACTTCCGTTTTCTGGGGCTGCTGCGCGCTCCCCGGCGATCAGTTCGGAGGGCCGGTGTGTGCGGAACCTGCCTGGTGTCCTCACGCCTCCTCACGCCCCACCCCTCGGCGCTTGGGCGCCTGGTGACAGAGGAAACGGCGGAGGCGTGGGCCGTTCCCAACGGATGTGGCCTAGGGCCCCACGCGCGCGGGCTTTTTGAAAACTTGGCTGTTGTAGCTTGCGGGCCTGGAACCACGTCTTAGCAGCCTGCTGCCCACTCCGGATCCCTCAAAGATGGAGGACAGAGGCCTCACCTAGGAAGAGTACTAACCATTCACAGTGGGTCCGACCTGGTTCAGGTCAGGTAAACTAAAATTTTGACACATCCTCAGCAATAACCATCCCTAGCCAGTGAAACACAACAGGGCGTCCAAACCACTGAACACTTTATACCCCAGACAAGAGGCAGAGACCCCTGCCACCCTCCCTCTATGCAAAACCTTCCTGCAGTGCTCCTCAGTTCCCCTTAACAATTTTCAGCAGACACTTAAATGAATGTTTTACATGTTAAACTTGCATTATGTAAGTGTGGCTTCTTTTCAACCAAAGTTCTATATGAGCTCAATCAGCTGGAGGCACTTGAACATGTAAACATGCGCTCCTGATAACTACTTCAAGTATCCTTGCCTAGGTGAGACTACAAAATACATGGCTTCTGTTACTATCTAACATGGGTTCTTGCTTTAGTGATAACAAATTAAAAACCAAATAATGAACTTCAGGAAAAAGTTTTAATTGAAAGGTGAAAGGACTTGGGGGTCATGCTAATGATAAGGATCAGTGATAAGATCACTGACCCTTTAGAGGAGCCTACATACCAGTTCTACGGGTGCTTGTTGTGGTTTGGGTTGAGTAGATCATTACCTCAGTCTTAGTCTCATAGCTCAGGTTGAATCCTCATGCCTTGAAGGGAAATACAGTCTTTGTGGGAGGATTCTTCATCACTTTAGGGACAGTTCCAATCATATGAAGCTCTGATGTAATCCAACGTGACCACAGGAATCCTTAGGGAAAAGGTAATTCTTGGACGCAGATGTTTTTGGTCTTCAAGGGTAATGAGATTGGCTACACAATTAGGGATGGTAGATACTGTATAAGAGTTTTACTAGAGGAACAGATATAACACAAGATGTATAAATGTAGGGTCGGCTTACAATGGTAAGCCACACAGTCTGATGAGGAAACATGCAAAGGGTGTCTGCACAATGGAGCCCGAAGGATTCAGTCCAAGGTCTAGAGTTTGCTTCAGTGTTCTATGCAAGTCCACATCAGGAAGCCAGTGGCTCTGTGACAGAAGACTGAAGGATCCAAGGTGGAAGCTGAAGAGTCTGTGCTAGAAGTCAGTAAATGATGTCTAAGCTGACTTCAAAGACTGAACTGCTCCCAGAAAATGGAACCCTCCGTCCTCCTTCAGTTCCCTTTTATATCTTTTAAGTGAGGAGTCACCCTAGGATGGAGCCACCACAGCCTAGGGTGTGGAATTGCTGAACTGATTTACTTAATTTTTTCACTTTTAAACTGATGCAACTGATCAACCACTGCAAGTACTCCCAAAATAGCACGTCTTGTATGAGAAAGAATTGACCCAGGTTATAGTTCTTCCAGATTTTGGTTGAACTACCTGTAGAAATTTTGTTTGGTCCTTGACTCAAAGTTCAGTGCAACATTCAGCCTGTTTCCTAAATTACTGTTGAATACTTCAGAATATAAATGACTCTTCTTCAGTATTTACCATACAGTTTTAGAAGCTGTTGGTCACACAATGCCTCATGTTAACTATTTCCCACCTCTTGTATTCTGATTGACACAAGAATTCAGCAAATAGAAGTGATTAACCACCATATAGAGACCATCATGGGAACAAAGGGCAGATCAAACCTGGAACCTTAACTGTTACTTATCAAAAACAAGATTTGTGATGAAATGTAGGCCATCTTGTTTTACTTAACTATTGGTCCTTTTTAGGCCCAAGAAGAGTCACAATTTTTGGCAAAAAACACTTTTAAGTCTCCAGCTGTCTCAAAAGAAAATATAAATCATGTTTTTGATAGGTAAGAGGGTAAAGACCCTGAAATTTGTTTTTTGTACCTATGGAGGTCTCTATGTCATAGTCATATCACTTCCATTTGTTGAATTTATGCATGTCAATCAAGGTACCTAGGTAGGGACACAGTTAACAGGAGACATTATGTAACCAAGAGCCTACAAACTATGTGGTAAATACTGAGAAAGTTAAAAGGATTCATCTCCTGTAGTAAAGAGAAGAATTTTGGAAATAAACTATGATGCAGTAAATTTGCAAGTCAAAAGCTAGATAAGATTTCTAGCTTGAGTAAAATCTAGAGGAAATATAGTGGCAATGAGTGAAGCAAATGATTTTGGATAGGAAAATGGAATCAGAGAATGTTGAGGGTCTTTTCTATTATAGATTTTTTTTTTTTTTTTTTTTTGTCTTTGAGACAGGGTCTCACTATGCAGTTCAGGCTGGCCTTGAGCTCACTTTTGTAACCCAGGCTGGTCTCAAACTCACACTGATCCTCGTGCCTCAGCCTCCCAAGTGCTGGGATTACAGGCGTGAGCCAGCATGCCTGGCTTATTATACAATTCTTGAATCTTCATTGTAGTAGTTTGTTAACTGGTGGCCAACTTGTTACACCCAGCTGAATTGAACTAGCATGATGCTGGGTGTGGGAGGCCTACGTGAGGACTGTTGGCAGCAGTATAATGGGCAGAACTGAAGAAGCTGTTGAGAGGCTGTTAGGGAAGCTGCTAATTCTCCTGGACTGTTCTGCGGGGGGACCTTGTTGTGATGGCTTTCCCGGTGAACTTGGTTGTTCTCATCAGAGGAGAAGTTCAGGACCTCGTTATCACTGAGAGTGGCTATGGTTTATTTTGGGGGAGCTCTGGCCCTCCTCTTGAGCATCACTTTCAGCCTCTGAAGGGGAAGATGGTGCACTGCTTAGTCTCCTGGAGAAGATTGTCACATTGGCTTTCCTAATGGGACTCAGCTTTCTTTATCACTAGAAGAGCTTGGGACCTTACTATCACTAAGAATGTCTATGGTACTTGTTGGGGGAGCTCTAGTCCTTACCTTAAGTATTGCTTCCTGGCTCTAATTCAAATACTGCAGCCTGTTAGCACAGATCCTTTGTCCCATTGACAAAGACTTTCTAGCTTCTAGCTTCTGCCACCGACCTTTGGGCCTTCTCAGTGCAGATCCGGGAAGCAGTCTTGCAGGAGACATTGTTATAGGCTCTAGGCCTCCAATTGAGCTTGTGGGAGACATTGTTGCAATCTCTAGCTTTACAGCAGGACTCATATAAGATACTATGATACAGTCCCTCAGCTGGAGTGTTTGGTGTTTGGGTAAACAGATTTCCTGAACTCTTTGTATGTGATTCTTTGGGTGATTCATTATAATAAAATAATGTCCTATATTATATTGTTTGCCTTACGAAGACCCCAAACTATGTCACTTAACTAAGAAATTTTAATACTATATTATGTTAGAAGGGCTTAAAGCTTGAGGGAATACATAATAGAGCCTGGCTCTGTAACTTACTATGCAATCATCCAAGTTTTTATCCTTTGAAAGGTTCAAACTAGGCTGCTGAGATAGCTCAGCAGTATAAGTGTCTGGGAAGCACAAGGACCAGAGTTTGATCCCTGGTACCGCATACCTTGCCTACTCCAGAACTCTGGGTGCAATGGTACACACCTATAATCCTAGTCCTGGGGAGGCTGAGACTGGAGGATCACTATGAGTCTGAACTGGGTATCAAGACCATGTATACAAAAAAAAAAAAAAAGTTTAATATTGTCTTGGTTACCTTTTACAAAATACCAGCACCCCAAATAAAGGAAGGAAAGATTTATCTACCTCGCAGTTACTGCAGGTTTTAGTCCATGCTCTGCAGGCTCCCAGGCAAATGGCAGCAATCCATGGCAGCAGAAAACAATGAAGAGTAGAGGAGGAGCAACAGCTGTGGTGTTTCCTTCCATGCTGACTGAGAAGACTGGTGCTCCACCCTTCCCCAAAGTGGCATGGCTACGAAGTAGCGAAGCTGTGAAGTGGTGCAGAAAAAACCAGAACTCCTCCCAGGAGGTGGGTGCAGAAGCCTTCCTCAACTCCTTTATATACCCCTTTTGTGCTGAATCATACTGTAGTGAGTCCTCCCTGCACAGGGCATAGAATTGACAAGCAGATCCTGACATAATGTATCAACCACCACAAATCCCAACACTTGAGAGGCAGGAAGATCCCCCACAAGCTTGAGGCCAGTGTGGGGTACACGGTGAGTTCAATGACAGTTTTAGTTACAGAACAAGATCCAGTCTTGAAGAACCAAAAATGCTTATCCCATAAAGCAGTGTGGTGCATGTTTGTAGTCTCAGCTACTCCAGAGGCTGAGACTAGAGCCCAGAAATTCAAGGCCTGTTTGTGCAACCCTATGAGATTACTATCTCAGAAAGAGAGAAAAATAAAAAGGAGGAGAAAGAGAAAATAACCACATTTATTACCTTAAAAAATAAATAAGAACCTGGCCCACCAGCAGCGCAGCCAACCCAGCAGCCCGACACGTGAGTGAGACCTAACCAGACCTGCAAGCAGCTCAGGCAACCCAGCAGCCCAGACTGACCAACCCACAGGCACATAGTTCTGCACCAAAGGCCACTACTATACAGAATGATACAGATAAGGAGAAAAATGCAATCTCAGGTCCGAAGCCCACCTGGAACAAATACAGGAGACACAACCATAGAAGAAAATGAGAATCATGCAGATGAAATCTCTGAATTAGTAGCATCTGAAATAAACAAACAAATATAGAAATGTATAGAGGAACTTAGATTGGAGATAACCACTGAATTTAAAAAAAGAAATCTTTGAATTACTGAAGCATGAAAAAAAAAAACAGCTGCAGAAAAGCATAGAGGGAATCAGATCAGAAATAACCTCTGAAGTAAAAAAAGTCATCTCTAAATTAATAACGCCTGAAGTAACTGAACAACTACAGAAAAGTAGAGAGGAAATGAGAACAGAACCTCTGAAGTAGAAAAAGAAAGGATAAGTATAATGAAATACTTAATATATGCATCTAAAGAAGACATAGGAAAGAAATAGATCACATGAAACAGGTTCAAAATGATGTACAGGAAAACAAAATCTCAATCACAAGGTGACAACACTATATGAACGAAAGTGAAGATAGGATTTCAGATCTTGTTTTAGTATATGTGCTGCTGAAGTGAGCACAGTATTTCAGATCTTAAAGACGCAGTCATAGCAAGTGAAAAGGTAAGAAACAACCAGGATGCAGGAAAAAAGTAATTCAACATCTGCAAGATGATTGAAAAATGAACAACGTGAGATTAATAGGAATCAATGAGAAAGAAGGAGCCAATACAAATGACAAGGACCAGGACACTTTCCCCAGGAATTTCCTCTTGGATAAGGAGAGTGAGGATGAGGATGAAGACAGTACTCTGGAGTATGAATGTGAATCCCAGAAAGCAGAGAAATGAGAGGCAGAACCTGGAGGTGGTGGGATACAGCAGGGCCCTCATGGCTGAACAGAGCAAGGATAGGGGTGAGTCTTCATGCCGCCTGCCTGGGCCTACAGAATAGTGTGCTTTTGTGGAAAGTATGTGGTCTGTACTGCAGAGATAGGTGATGAAACTCTTGGAAGTGTCATGGACTCTTCTGCTCTTCAACATTCAATAGTTTTTCATGTGTCTAAACATAATTTCCTATATAGAAATCACTGTTCTTCTTTCAGCACATTAGTATAATAAAAAATAATAAACCACTCATCACATTGGTGAGATCCTCAGGGAAAAAAAAAGCTACTGTGATAAAAACAGTATGGTGTTAACAAAAACAAAAACAAGTGAAACAAAGCAAACAAATCTTTAAAGATCAATGGAATAGACTAAAAGATGCTGAAGTAACTCTACACATACTCAATCATCTTCTCTTTTCTAATTTTGTATTTGGCTTTCTTGTTTTGCTTTGTTTTGTTTTGTCTTTGAGATAAGCCAGCCTTGAACTCACTATATAGCCAAGGCTGGGATTGAACTCACAGTGGTCCTCCTACCTCAGCCTACAGAGTGCTGGGATTGCACACATGCATTGCCACACTGAGCTGCTACTTTACCTTTGGCCAATGTGCAAAATACCTTCATTGGAAGAAGGATATCTTTAATAAGTGATGCTGGAAAAACAGGCTTTCCACATGCTGAAGATTAAAACTAGACCATATCTTTCACCATGCACTAAATTAAAAGCAAAATATGTCAAAGATTTAAACATTAAAACAGATATACTAAATCTTCAAGAAGGTAGAATACACAGAACTATTGAAGATATTGGTGTAGGCAAAGACTTCATGAGCAACACCCTAATCACACAAGAACTACCACAAGGAAACATTAACTGGGATCTCATCTCATTGCAAAGCTTTTATGCAACAAGAGAAACTACCAACAGACTGAAGAGACAACCTGCAGTGTATGGAAAAAAAATCGCCAGCTGTTCCTCAAAGGACTAATATCTAGAATACATAAACAACTAAAAAAAAGTCAGACTGCCCTAAATTTGAAGATCCAATCCAAAAGCTGGAATCTAAAACAATTAGATACTTCTCAGATGAAGCACAAATAACAAACAAATATATGAAAATATATTCAACATCACTGGTCTTGTAGAAGATGTAAATTAAAACAGTGCCTAGGGCTGGCCAGATAGCTCAGCAGACTAAAGTACCTGCTTAGGCAGAGCACGATGCCGGATTTTGATCCCTGGTGTGCTGTGCTTGCTGCAGCCCTGGAGCATGCTGAGATGGTGGTTCAGACTGGGCATGGTGGCGCACGCCTGTAATCCCAGCACTTGGGAGGCTGAAAACAGGAAGATCACTATGAGTCCGACCTACGTAGTGAGACCCTGTACACCCTGTACTAAGTACATTAAAAACAAAATAAAATTAAAAAATAATGCTGAGATTTCATCTCACCCCAGAAAGAATAGCTACTATCAAGAAATCAACCCATAACAAATGCTGGCGGGATGTGGGGGAAAAGGAACACTTGTCCCACTATCAGTGGGGTTGTAGACTCAAGCAGCCACTATGGAAGCAAATGCGATGATTCTTCAAAAAACTAGGAATAGAGTGGTTCCATTATGCCCAGCTATTCCTCTTCTTGATATCTTCCTGAAAGAATTGAAAGCATCATAGCATAGTGGTATATGCACATCCATGCTTATAGTGGCACAGCTTGTGATAGTTAATTCTTGGAAATAGCCCAAATGGCCATTAACTGATAAAGGGATAAAGATGTGC
>PVKN010033902.1:0-11934 GCA_004027915.1 Capromys pilorides
CTGGCAAGCGAATGACACAGGTTTGATCTGACCCGGCCCCCAAAACCAGGCATGGTGGTGTATTTGTATAATCCCAGCACTGGAGAGGCTAAGATAAGAGGACCACTATAAGTCTGAGCTGCATAGTGAGACCTTGTACCAATTTTTTTTTTTTTTTTTGAGACAGGGTCTCACTATGCAGTTCAGGCTGGCCCTGAGATCACTTTTGTAGCCGAGATTGGTCTCAAACTCGCACTGATCCTCCTGCTTCAGCCTTCCAAATGCTGGGATTACAGGCGTGCACCACCATGCCTGACTCCAAATACATTTTTTTTTCTTTTCTTTTCTTTTTTTTTTTGTGGGACTGGGGTTCAAACTCACGACCTTGCACTTGTCAAGCAGGCACTTGTGCCATGGAGCTATCTCCCCAGTCCCTCTAAATACATTTTTTAAAAAAGAAAATTCTGGTGTTTACAGCAAACAAGATCTAACTAGACAACACTATATTAAGTGAAATAAGCCAGACCCAGGGAAAAAAAGTACCATATGTTCTCTCTCTTATGTAGAAGCTACAAAAAGGCATTGTAGGAGGAGAACAATAATTAGAGGTGATTGGGAAAGATGTGAGAACAGGAGGATAGAAAAGTGAGGTTGGACTACTTTCTTTGAGTTCAATGAGAAGAAACTTGGTTGTACCAATAATGATTTGAAAAATTATAACACCTACACCCGAGGCTTTGTATAACTAATAAGAGGACAACAGTATGCATTGTATCAAATATGGAAATGTACTACTAATGTGTTTTGAAATTGTCAAAAAATAAAAAATAAAAAAAAGAAAAGTGAGGTTGGGTTTGGTCACTGCATGCCTCTCTATGTATCAATCACAATAATCTCATTAATATCTAAAATTAATACACATTAATCTTAAAATGTTTGATGATTTCTGATTGGTAGAGAGTGGTAAGATTCATAGATGACAGCAACAAAATTCGTGTGTACCTAGGTAACGTCTGCGTGCTTCCAAGTGCCGGTCACTGCTTTTGTTTCTGCAGGGTCTTGCCTTGTCACCTTATGCTTCCCCACACTAGCGTTGCTGAATTTGTGTTTGTGTGCGTTACCCTGAAGCACTCTTCCTATATCATTTCTTACTTTCCGTGTCTGTCCTCTCCCTGTCTCTTCTTTCTTTCCCCTGTCATGCCCTCTCACATCTCTCCCACCTTCCTCTTTCTTTTCTTATTAATATATATTGTCATTAGAATCCATGTTTTCCTTTCTCTTGGAGCTTGTATAAAGCGGGTACATGTGTAGGAAATGGCAAGTGAGTGCCAGTTTTTGCCCTTGTGTCTTCAGCAGCTTACCCCGCTCTGTCAGGTTCTCCTCCATCAAGGGTTGTCAGCTGGGTCTTCTAGATTTCTGTTTCTACTAGATTATTAATCGGATTCCATCTCCCTATGCTTTCTCTGACTTTCGACTTGTATTTCCTATTCCTACTCCTCTATCTTTTCCTTCCTTCATAAAACCTCTCAAGTCTCCCCTTCCTCTTCCCTTCTTTGCTGCTATAAAAATATTATTGCTAACACTTCTTTTTTTTTTTTCCTTAATTTTTTTTTTTTCTTTTCTTGATGGTGCCTGGTACAAAGCAGCTCTGAGCAGTATTTAATAACTGGCTTTTCATGTTCACTTGTAAGTCTGTCCAAAGGCTAGGCCCCCTGTCTCTAGGTGGGAGGTGGACTCCTAGTAAGCAGACCCCTGTGAGCCACTGATCCCTACTGAGGCCTGTAATAGCTGATGAAGTCCTGAAGCCTCGAAGGATAAGACAGAGTCCCAGCTCAGGACACCTGGCTCCAACCTCAACTGAATAAAGACCACAGGCTCAGGTATCTCGCTCCTGGGTGGAGACCTTCCTGCAGCTCACAAGGCCCTCCTAAATTTAAGGCCTTACTTGGAGTAGTCCTTGAATAGATAGTTCCCACCCGTCTTGAGTATTCCTCTGCCTGGTTCTTCTAATTAAATAAATATGAAGCCACCAGAAAAGATCTTGGTCTTGGCCCTCAGAGGATCTCAATTCTGTGAGAGGGTTTTGGTTCTCCTGGGGCCCTGAACACAGGCCATTTGTCTCCTTTACTTAGCCTTTGCCCTCCGCCCTTGGAAGATTGTGGTCCTGATCAGTCTGCAATAATAGAGGATAGGGGCTGGGGAGATAGCTCCTTGGCACAAGTGCCTGCCTGGCAAGTGCAAGGTCATGAGTATGAACCCCGGTCCCAAAAAATATATAACTAATAATAATAATAGAGGATAATATTAACCCAATATTTTCTTACTCTTTTTTGATCTTTTTTTTTCCCTCTAGCCTACCCAACATTATGACTATTCTTTTATCTTCCTGGGTTAGTTGGTTTGGGGGTATCAATATTACTCCTTGCAGTACAAGGTTAGGAATTGAACCCCGTACTTTGAATGGACTGAGTCACACCCAAAGCCAACGGCACATCACAGGGAGAAAGCCTATGAGACGATGCCAGTGAAGGAGGAACACAGGTGCAGTGCTCGCGATGAAGGAGAAGACTGAGGGGACAGGGAGAGAAGGCAGGGAACGCAAGGTGGCTGCAGGTGCTTGAGTGATGCCAGGTATTAATCATATTAATCATATTAATCATATCAATATTAATTATATCAATATTTGATGTTATTTAATCATATCAATTAATCATATCAATCATATGATTGATATTAATCATATCAATCGTATTAATCATATAATCACCAAGTCAATTCATCGTATTGTGAGAGCTCGAGAAGCTCTGTTCTTCAACATGGCTTGCATGCCCTTCATATAGACGCTAACTGCCAGCTCCTGTTTATCACCGCCCCTACCCTGCAGTCATTCCATCCTTCTAAACTCTGTTTCCTGTCTCAAAAGCCCGGGTGTTTCTAGCTGTTTAGTTTCTGTGTATTGGACCAGGAAGGAGGTAGGACAAAGAGTTGCCTCTAGTTAGTGATTCAATCATTCTTTCTTAAAAGAAAGCAAACAAATTTAAATGTAAACTGAAATTTAAACATATGCTGCTATGTGACTACGTTTTGACCACTGATGGGTACAGAGTCCTTCTTAAAGGAAAGGGATAAACCTACCTTTGGTCATTGCAAGTCGGAAGAAATTTAACCTCTTCAAAGAATACAAAGTTGATCAAACATAACTAGTGGGAGTCAGGAGAGGTGGTGCCTGCCCCTATCCACCCAGCACGCTGGGAGGCCAAGGCAGGAAGACTTCAAGTTTGAGCCTAACTTGGACAAATTACCAAGACCCAAAATTAGGAGATGGGTGCATGCTGAGGAGGTCACTGAGTGCAAAGGCCCTGAGGTCACTGCTTGCTACCACCAAAATGTTTTTTTCAAAAGGAAAGATGTCTGTCTTTCCTCTTCTGCACTTCTAAACCCCCCTTCATCCACTGATTCCACCACTGTTTAATGTCCTGGTACTTACAACACGTTCTCACTTACCTCGCTTTATATTTCATGATCCATCACCATAATCATCGCCATGAAAACACAGCCAGTTCACTTGTGTCTATCAGCTTTCGTTATATCCACTGGGAAAAATCCCAATTCCTGGTCAGTTCAATTTGCAATTACACCAAAACGTCTGAGAGTGAGTAGAGAAAACCCAGCCTGTCATTTTGACTGGTTCAGGAGGCTGAGGCAAGAGGACTGCTGTGAGTTCAAGGCCAGCCTGCACTTGTTAGTGAGTTCAAGGCTAGCCTGAACTAGTTAGGGAAAAGCTAACTCAAATAAAAGAAGAATCAAAACACAACAAATAAAGAAAACTATGAGTCTATAATTTCAACCCAAACTGACTACATTTATTGTCAGTGACCAAATTCAAGTTTGATTTTTTTTTTTTTAAAGCATTTTTAAAGCCTGTATCTGCCACTGGGACCTTGATAACTCCACAATACTTAAAAGTTCTGGATTGCATTGGTGGCTGTATTGATATATGCAATCTAAATGGTACATATCAACCATTAAAAGACCTATATGTACGGTTATATATAACCCAGTAACCAATATTTTCCAGATGACTAATGACGTCTTACAAAAATCATACACAGATAAAAGTTCTATATGAGGTGCAAGATAGACCAGTAGATATTAATATAGTAAACAGAAGAAAGTTTATTTGAATGGACTGAGATGCCACATTACAGACCACCTTAGGAAAAATATAATTTGGTCGGCTGGGAGATTGCTTGGAGGTCTAAGGCCTGCCTGACAAGCACAAAGATCCTCGGTACTGCACGCCACGCTGGTGCTGAACCCTGACTACAATGTACTGCCACTGAAAGTGGGCATGGTGGCACTATAATCCCAGCACTGGGGAGGCAGAGACAGGAGGAAGACCACTAGTTTGAACTGTGTAGCAAGACCCTGTACCAAACAAAGAAAGAAAGAAAAATGACTTGGTGAATCTGGTTTAAGATTAGTAAAGGATACCCACAATTATTTGGGGAAAAAAATAAGATATTCCTCCCTTTTCTATCTATTGACTGATGTGAAGCCAGGAGTTTTTCATATACTTCAACCAAAACAACAGTGAAAACACAGTGAATGTACAAACGTTAGGATAGTTAAACTATTCTTTATTAATCCAGTTAGTAAAAATATTTTAGCCCTTTCAAATGCTTTTTGTTTTGGAAAATGTAATTGTTTTCCATAAAATATATTACTATTGAGGCTTGCGAGATAACTCAGTGGACTAAGCGCCTGCTTAGGCATACGCAAGCACAGGAACCAGTGTTTGATCTCCAGTACTGCCTGCCATACCCGCCCTGCCCTGGGGTGTGCTGAGCCTGTGACTGAGCTGGGGTGTGGTGGCGCCTGCCTGCAATCCCAGCGCCAGGGAGACTGAAAACAGGAGGATCACTATGAATATGAGCTACATAGTGAGATCTGTACCAAATTATATATACACATACTTACGTATATATATGTATGTGTATATATATATCTGTTTTAATATATAGACTTAATAAATTGTTTCTCAATTGAAAATTCTAATATGATTGCTAGATAAAATCCACATAAACAAAATCTGATATCCTCAATAGTTCTTAAGAGTGAAAAGTGATCCAACATCCAAAAAGTCTGAGAAACATTACTAGCCATGGCTTCAAGTTTAAATCCCACCTTTAAAGAATAAATAAATAAATAAATAAATCAACCCCACCTTTTCAAGGAGCCATGGTTGTACTCAAAATACCAGGGACCACGTGGAGCCCGTGCATTGCACTAACTCGGCCTGACATCAGCGTAAAGACAAGGGCCCGGGGACACTCAGCCCTGGACACAAGGTCCAGGCTGCGGTCGTCGGCGTCATCTCTAATGCAAGTGCGTCCCACGCCCACGCGCCTCCCTCACTACACGCGAAACCACAGAACTGCACCGGAGCCGCACCATTCACAACAAGGTGGTCACGAGCAGCGAAGCCCAGGGCTCAATGTACGCCTGTGGTGAGGCCTCACGAGCTCTAGGAAAGCCCTGGTAAGGACCTGAGTCCTCAAGGAACAAAGAGAAACGAGCCACTGGGAAAAATACAATGGAAACCATACTTCTTTAAAAAATGGATTTGGTCCAGGGTCTCACTATGCAGCTTGACTCATAGTAATCCTCCTATTTTCAGCCTTCCCAGCACTGGGATGACAGGCACGTGACACCATGCTCAGAGGTGGGGTTGGGGGGTATGTGGTGCCAAGGGATTGAACCCAGAAATCATACTTTTAAAAAATTAAATCCTGCTCTTTTTTTTTTTATTGTGGGAGTGGGGATCAAACTCATGACCTTGCACTTGCCTGGCAGGCACTTGTGCCACAGAGCTATCTCCCCCTACTCATTTTTTAGCAGTCAGCAAAAGACACATTACCTAGAAGGAAGAGTTGGGGTGCTTCTTTCTGTCCCTTGCATTGCATACAAGCTACTCACCCTTGGTCAGGTGTAGCACACTTAATCCCAGTATTGGACCACGAATTGATCACAAGTTCTCACTTTAGCCACTTCTGAAAATCCAGCCCCTAGGACTGCCAAGGCTTTGGGAAGACAACCGGATACAAAGCACAACATTGTCCAAAAAGGAAAACGCAAATGATCAAAACAATAGATATTTAAAAATTTATATAATTCTGCATGTTTCTTGGATAAAAATTTAGAAAACTGGGAATAAAATTCCTCAACCTGACAAAAGGAACGTATTTTTTAAAATCTATAATTAACATATTTAATGGTGGAACATTAAATGCTTCCCCTTAGGAGCAGAAAGAAGAGAGTGTCTACTTTTACTACTTCTAGGTCAACCAGGAGCCCACCCAGAATCATCATTTGAGTAATGAATGTTTGTTTTGTTTTTTTTTCGTCTTTTTGAGACACGGTCTCGCTATGCAGTCAGGCTAGCCTTGAGCTCACTTTTGTAGCCCAGGCTGGTCTCAAACCCACACCAATCCTCCTACCTCAGCCTCCCAAGTGCTGGGATTATAAGCGTGCGCCACCACGCCGAGCAAAATTTTCTTTTTTTTTTTTTTTATATTATGGCCGGCTCAGCCTGCCCTCAGGGTGGGGCTGGCACCACATGTGGTCTCTGTGGTTGCCTGAGCTTGCCTAAGCGGACACACTAGACCACCAAGCTATCTCGCTGGCTAGTAATGGATGCTAGAAATTTCCAAGGAATTCCGGAACATCGTGTCAGACACATCTTTTTTTTTTTTTTAAAATTTTATGTATTTATTTATTTGTTTGCTTGTTGTGTTTGTTTGTTTGTTTCTTTATTTTGTGGCTGGCTCAGCCTGCCCTGGTGGTGGCGCTGGCGCAGCATGTGGTGCCGGGGATCGAACCGCAGTCCCTGCAGTTGCCTGAGCCTTCCTACGCAGGCGCTTTAGACCACTGAACCATCTCGCCAGCCCCAGTGTCAGACACATCTAATGCTCAAGAACTTACAAAAATCTTAGGGATCCTAGGTCAGGAATAAAGGTCAAAAGCAAAAAATTGGTTTATGCTTGGAACTTTAAGAAGTATCAGCACAGACTTTACTGGATAAGAATCTTGAGTCCAAAACTTCAAAATATGAAATGTTCCAAATTTTTAAAAAAATGTTTAATATCACATCAATGTTCAAAGAGTTTTAGATTTCAGAGTACTTTGGATTTTGGATTTTCATATTCGGGATGTTCAACCTCTGTTAAAACAAAAATTTCTCCTAACATCCCTAATTATGAGGATTTAGGAGCTCTACCTTCAATTGGGAACAAAAACTAAATATACATTTCTTAGTATGTCACAATATCACTATGCAGAATACCTGTATTAAAAACTCTAAAACTTAATTTCTATTGGAAATTAAGATTTTCTACATAAATGGAGAGAAACACTATATTCATATATTAGAAAATCAAGTTGAAATTTTACAAAGGAACAAAAGCAACTTAATGAAGCTTTACAAAAGCAACTGAAGAACCAAAAGGAAAAATGACAAGCAAAGAAATAAACTCAATTTTGATTTTATTCTTCACATTATATTAAAAGAATCTAAAATATGCCAGACCTAAACGTTGTTTAGAATTATAAAACTCAGAAGGCAAAAGTCATTGTAATTTTGGATTGGATAAATGCCTATGTGATATAACACCCGACGTATTCCCCAATAAAGAAAATAGTGATAAATTGTAGCCTTAAAAAGTTAAAGCTTGAGGGGCTGGGGAAATAGCTCCATGGTGCAAGTGCCTGCCTGGCAAGTGCAAGGTCATGAGTTTGAACCCCAGTCCTGCCAAAAAAAAAAAAAAAAAAGTTAAAGCTTGGGGCCAGCCAGATAGCTCAGAGGACTAAAGTGCCTGCTTAGACAGATGCAAGGGCTGGGGTTTGATTCCTGGCCTGCTGTACCAGCCCTGCCCCCCCAGGGGTGCACTGAGACACACTGGGCATGGTGGCACGCTCCTGTAATCCCAGTGCTTGGGAGGCTGAAAACAGGAAGGATCACTATGAGTTCAATCTATGGAGCGAGACCCCGTAGGCCCTATAGACCCTGTACTAAATACAGAAAGAAAGAAAAAAAAAAGTTAAAGCTTGTACTCTTCAAGACAGTGTTCAAAATTACATCATTCTGAAAAAGGAGAACAAAGAGGACATCAGAAAATGCAAAGAATACCATTTTCCTGTATATACAGAACCAATGTAGTCAACATAGCTATAAAATCCAAAATTGTTACATAGATTTAATGCAATCCCAATGAAAGAACCAACAGCAAATCTTTTTTTTTTTTTAATGGCTGGCTCAACCTTCCCTGGGGGTGGGGCTGGCACAGCATGTGGTTCTGGGGATTGAACCACGGTCCCTGCAGTTGCCTAAGCTTGCTTAAGCAAGCCCAACAGCAAATCTTCACAGATATAGAGAAGACAATCCTAAAATTCATATGGAATCAGAAGAGACCCCGAATAGCAAAAGCAGTCCTGGGTAATAAAAGCAAAGCAAGAAGTAACTCAACCCCAAATTTGGAGTTGTTTTACAAAGTTACAGTGAGCAAAACAGCATGGTACTGACACAAACGCAGATGTCAATCAATGGAACAGAACAGAGGAAGCAGAAACAAACCCAGGCACGTTCACCTGCTTGGTCTTTTGAAAAAAAGGCAAAAACATACACTGGAGGAAAGATAGGGTCTTTAATAAATGGAGCTGGGAGTGCCAGCCCCACCCCTGGGGCCACTGAGATGGCAATTAAGACTGGGTGAGGTGGCGCGCACCCGTAATCTCAGCCCTGTAGACCCCTCCCTAAAATACAATAAATAAATAAATAAATAAATAAATAAATAAATAAATAAATAAATGGTGCTGGGAAAATGGGATATACAGATGTAGAAGAGTCTAGACCCATACAGCTTACCATGCACTAGGCTAGAATCAAAATGGATCACAGATCTAAATGTTAGAGTTCAATCATCGGTTCCACAAAAAAAAAAAAAAAAAACCTAAAATCTAAATGTTAAAATAGAAAAAAATCTGCTGGGAGATAAAACAGGCAAAACTCTCAGAGACTCAGTTTCTAAGCAGAACCGCAACGGCACAATAAATAACAAGCGTCAACACATAGAACTGGCCAGGTGTGGTGGTGCACGCCTGTAATCCCAGCACTGGGGAGGCTGAGACAGGAGGATCACTGTGAGCTTGAGACCAGCCTGGGCTACAAAAGTGAGCTCAAGGCCAACCTGAACTGCATAGCGAGACCCTGTCTCAAAAAGACAAAAGAAACATAGAACTGTATCAAATTTCAAAGTTTCTGCATCACACAAAACAACCAACAGAGTAAAGAGGCAAACTACAGAATGGGACCCAAATTTTGCCAGCTATTGCTCAGACAGAGGACTACCATCTAGAATACATAAGGAACACAGAAGTTAGATTCCCCCACCAAAAAAAAAGAAAAAAGAAAAGAAAAAATTAAAGAATGAGCAACCAAAAGGAACAGCCAAATGGTTAGTAAATACATGAGGAAAGGTAGAACATCTCTGCTCTTTGTGTGTGTGTGTTTGTGTGTTCTGGGGTTCGAACTCACAACCTTGCACTTGCCAGGCAGGCAGTTGTGCCACAAAGCTATCTCCCCAGTCCCAAAATCTCTGCTCTTTATTTATTTTTTTTTTCTGTGGGACCGAAGTTTGAACTCATGACCTTACATTTGCCAGGCAGGACCTGGGCTGGGGAGCTATCTCCCCAGCCCCTCTCTGCTCTTTAGAGAAATGGAAATGAAGGAGCACTGAGCTAGACACCATCTCGCTCTAGGAAAACAGAAGGCTGTTATCAAGTAATCAATAATAACAAATGCTGGCGAGGCTGCATAGAGGAAAAAATGAGCCCAGACATGACGGTTAGGAATGTAAACTACTGCAACTGCTATGGAGATCGACATGGAGATTCCTCTGAAAACTAAAAATAGACATTCCACTTGACCCAGCTATTCCCTTTCTAGTTATCTTCCCAGAAGAACTAAAGCCAGCACGTTACAGCGCTACACGCATGCTCAAGCATAGAGCAGCATCATTTTTAACAGCTAAACCTTGGAAACAGTCTACAGGCCTAGCAACAGGTGAATGGATAAAGAAAGTGTGGTGTTTAGACACAAAGGAACGCACCTGGCATAAAGAATGAGAAACCTGAGGCATTTGTAGGAAATGGATGCACCCCATAATATTAAGGAGGAAAAAAATAACATTAAGTGAAATAAATTGGACACACACGCTCAAATACCCCGTGGCTTCTCCTACATGAGAAACCCAAAAATAAAAACAAAGTGAAATAAAAGTTAGGTCACAGGAAGTAGGAAATCTTTTTCAAATAAAAAGGGAACAAGAGATGTAGGAAGAAAAGGGAGAAACGGGATGGGGGAAACAGTTGAGAAGAAAACAGAAATATAGCTTTTGAGAATAGGCAGGGGGGCCAGCCAGATAGCTTAGTGGACTAAAGCGCCTGCTCAGGCAGAGCGCAGCGGCCAGGTTTGTTGCCTGCTGTGCCATGCGGGCCCCTCCCCGAGGGCGCACTGAGATGGAGATTGAGACTGGGCGTGGTAACGTATGCCTGTAATCCCAGGGTTTGGGAGACTGCAAACAGGAGGATCACTACAAGACCTATCTATGTAGTGAGACCCTACAGACCCTGTCCTAAATACAGGAAAAACAAAACAAAACTGGGAAGGGCAGTAAGAGTTGAAGCCAGCAAAGAGGAATTCGAGGGTAAGGGGTGAAAAAAGACAATGAAGATGTGTTACACACACGTACCAGCTCCACACAAACGATGTCATCGTTACACACTGCAAACATGGACCAATAAAAATAACTAAGAAATGCAAAACATATTGGTCATAGGATACGGTCAGTCAGAGATTAGGAGACAATATCTCCCGCGCACACTTGATATACTACTTTTGCAAAGAATCCTAAATTCTCAATACTCAACAATAAATAAGCCAGATAAAAATGGGCAAAATTTTAAACAGGCACCGAATAGCACAAACGATGGAAAAGAGTAGTTCATAAAAAGTTTCAGCATCATTAAGTGAGAAATGCTAGTTAAAGCTGCAACAAGATGCCACCGTGTACCTAACAAATAGCTAGCAAAAATAATGGGGCAAAATGTCACATAGTAGAGGCCAGGAGGTGGCGTCCTAACTAGAGCTGCCATGTGGAGGCCGCCTGAGCAGCTCTCCTTAAAAGAAAAGCGACTGTCTCCATTTTGACTGAGCCTGACCCTATTCCCTCGTACTGAAATGTACAGAGCTGGTTAGGACTCCTCATTATTCTCTCAACTGGCCTTAAGCAGTGTGTAGTGGTCTAGCCGAGGTGCTGGTGGTAATTTTTGAAGATGGCACGCGTGTTTCCCTGATAACAGGACGAAGAGCCACTGCTCCACGGTGTCAGCTGGGATCGAGCCTCGAGATAGAGGCTGTGACTTCCTGTGGCTTGAAAGATTACACATCAGAGCTGAAGCACCAGACCCCCAAAATATTAGATGCTATCTCAATAGCATAATACAAATTACTTCCTCTTAATATGGCGGAGGTGAATGCAGGCCTCCTACCTAGCCCAGCTCACAGCTCACCTTCCCACAATTCCCTTCAGAGCTCATCTTCCCAAAATTCCCTTTTGCAAGCCACTCCTCCTTCTCCAATGAATAAAGTCCGTGTGCAGCCCTGGGTCGCTTTCTTGGTTCCGGAAAGCCATCTTCATGGCTGGACTTAGGGCCCCTTGGCTCCCCAGTAATTGTGTGTGTGTGTGTGTGTGTGTGTGTGTGTGTGTGTGTGTGTGTGTGTGTGTGTGGCTGCGCTAGGAGTAGTAGACTGAAATTTAGTAATTTAGTTGATGGCATTCCAGTAACGGGTTTTAGGATTGTCAGTGTAAACTTCTTGGGCCAAGACGAGAACCAGGA